>JAAEAF010007308.1:0-37496 GCA_011037195.1 Triatoma infestans
GTACCTAAACAGAAATCAAATTTGAGTTTCTGTGGATTTTACGTTTTTGACAATGTTTTCACATACACCCAACACACACCTACAGACAATCACATGTTTACACACAAGCGCTTGCTCAATCATTCACATTTGCAGATTGCACACTTTACGCCAATTACGTATTCAGTGCAAACAATGATTCCCACAAAGGAACCCCAGGAATTTTTAAGTTCGCAGTGAGTTGTAGCCAATTTTCATTTTCAAATCGCCTCAAATAGATCTGCACTTATAATGGGGCCAATAAATAAAGGTTTTTATTTTCTCTTTCTCCTAATAATATAGGAAGTATGGAATCATGTCAAATTTTCGATACTGAGTTTACACCGGAAATTCATGTTTTGACGTCCCTCGAGGCCAAAAAAGTGGCCTTTTTAGAAAATGATCTGTATGTGTGTTATGTGTGTATGTATGTGAACAGTATAGCTCAAAAACGTATAGGAACGATAGGATACGACAGTAGGTTATCTGTCAAAATTCCTCAACCGGAAGTACCACTTTACTGATTTTTATTTTTTTGCGACTTTCTCAAAAATGGCTCTAATGATTATTTTGGAACTAGATATGTCAACTATACATATAAAAAGCTACAGCTTTTACATAAAACATTTCTCTGGGAAAATTCACTTAAGGGCACTTTTGGGAGAGAGGTGGTATTAGGTTTTCGTTTAAAGTGCTATTTGAGTTTATTACACAATTCTGTCATCTAAATAATATTAATTAGAATTAAATATGTTGTTAAAATTCCAAGTTTGGAAAAAATCGGATGACTGGAAGTGCGTTTTTAAGGAGAAATATTTTTCAATTTCTGCTATTTTCTATAATACGACTCCAATTATTTTCTATAAACTTGGAACGTGAACTACACATATAAAAAACTACAACTTTTATTTCAAAGATTTATTCTGGTAGTCATTTAAGGGGGTTTATGGGGGCGAGATGGGTTTATGTTTTTCACTAAAGTGCTATCATAGTAGATTATACAATTCTACCATCCAAACAAATTCTAATTAGAAATAAAAAGATTGCCAAAATCTAGATTCAAGAAAATTAGTAATCCGGAAGTACACGACCAACTCTGGTATAAACTATATGGGGCAGGCATCAGTGGTAAATGTTTATGGCTTTTGATGAATCTGTATGATTCGGATTCTTTTAGAATTTTTGATAATTTTGATGCTTCCGAAGAAATAGCTGTCACTGAAGGTGTGCTATAGGGGGAAATATTGAGCTCTCTCCTCTTCTCAATTTATATTGCTGGGATAGTAAGTCATTTTGAGAGGTTTGATCTTAAGCGATTGGATATAGGTGGAGAAAAAGATCTCCAATGTTTGTTATATGCGGATGACATGGTTATACTCTCATATTCTTGGAGGAATACTCAATTAAAGCTTGATTAGTTTTCTACTTATTGTAAAGAACATTCCTTACTGGTAAATGCCAGTAAAACTAAAATTGTTATTTTTCATAAAGGAGGAACCCTTGGTAATATGAGAAAGATTAACTATGAAAATTTTGAAATTGAAATTGGTAAGTCATATGTCTACTTAGGTATTCCGTTCACTTCTTCTGAAAAGTTTAGGCAAGCTTGTTCTGCTTCTCTAGCCAGGAGCGCTGTCGCCAACTCTAAGAGTGTTTTCATTGTTATGTGCATCAAAATCTGATTCTTGGCACACTAAATGCCAGATATATGACTCATTAAGTGAAAGTGTTCTCTTATATATGTCCGAAGTATGGGCCGGTCAGTATGTAAACATAGTTGAAAAAGGCCAGTTAAAATTTTTTAAATACCTATTAGGTCTTTCAATAACTACTCCTGATAGTTTTGTTAGGATAGAAACGGGACGCACTCATATGATATGCAAAATTTTTAAAAGAATGTTAGGGTGATGGTGTAAGCTCCTAAGTATGTCTGATAATCAACTTCCCAAGCAATGTTATAAAAGGTTATTACAAATCATAGACCTCAAGAATGTACCATTTAATTGGGCGTTTGAATTGAAAGAGATGCTTTGCTCGGTTGGCGCTAGATATATCTGGGATAGTCAAAACTCTGAAATTGTATCAAGTAACATTAATAGCTTAGTAGAAACTATAAAAAACCATTGTATGAGTAAAGATATTGAACTATTAATAAATGCTAGATATAATTTAACTTTCCGAAATATTCGTAATCTTGGGATAAGTGAAGATTATCTGCATTGCAATGTACATTTTGTTAAAATTAAATTGATGTCACAATTAAGACTTGCATGTGATAAATTGGCAAGAATTATTATTAAAGGAGACAAAATCCAATTCAGACAAGATTTGCATTGCACATGTTGTGATTTATCGAGACCTGATAACTTAATTCACTTTTTGGTTGAATGCCACTCTTTCCTAACCTACAGAAAACTTTATTTAAATAAATATATATTAAGTAATAAAAGCAGCCGTGATAATTTCGAATGTCTTTTATGAAATCTCGATACTCACAAGATAAATGATATATATTTATTCTGTATTAAAGCTGTCTCATTTAGAAAGTTCCCCTCTCAATAAATTTTGTACATTATTTTTTCATATATCTGGTAAAGATTTCAACTAATTCTTTGGCACCATTATAATTCTTTTTGAATTTCTCTTTCTTTATATGCACACACATATATATATAATAGAGATGTATACATGTACAATGTAAAAGATGTGTTTTCTGTTTGTTTTTATTTTATACTATTTCTATGTTTAATTATTTTTTTCTTTCTTTCTATGTTTATATTTTTATTTAATTTTGTATTTATATTTTTTGTAATTACTGTTCATTGTACGAGTATGCCCCACTCCTTGCTATGGATTGTATCCCAGAAGCAAAAAAGAAAAAATAAATAATAGTAATCCGGAAGTGCGTTTTTACTGAACAGTTTTTCAGTTTTTTTGCGATTTTCTCCATAAAAATGCCGACGAATTTCATTAAATCTGGTATACTAACTATAAAATTTGTCAATCACAATTTTGAAAAACTGGAATAAGTGTGTATCATAACAGATTATTTAATTTAATTTTTTACTTTTATTTTAAAGCTCTCCTAGTTGGTGAAATGAAAACTTATGATCTGGGGAAATTTCCCTATAGAACTCCCATTAAAATAAAATCACACGAAATTGTGTTAAATCACAGGAAATGTTACAAACTAAAATTAAACGGATCCCCTTTGTTCTCTCTCATATATTATCCAAGCGGAATGTCAAATTTTAATTTTAAACTTCACACGGAGTAATCTGTATACCTGCAAATAATCACACAGGAACACACGCACAACCTCTTTTTAGCAGTATGAGAAATCTTTTTTCTTTTTTTTAACCCTCTTTGATTTTTATTTATTTATTTATTTTTTTCCAGAAGTTCAATACGTGTTTAATAAAAGTAATGAGAAGGAAAGAGATAGGAAGGGAAATGATAGCAATATGATTATATCTGCTGCCTATCCAGCAGTTTTCACATTTCTTAAAGCAGATAGATACTGCCATTGAGCGGAAGATCTGTGATAGGATTTACGAAAGGGGGAAATGGAAACAGAACAAGGCGGTTCATTTCTGAGTATTTCCCTTACTATATATATATATATACAATTGTATACCCCCCTTGTGTTTATTTATTTTTTTTACTTCTACAAAACAAGTATACAAGATAAAAATAGAAGTGTAGAAAAGAATCTTATCAACAGAGATAAGGGTAACAAACTTTTTTTTATATTTAACGTTAAAATGGTATTTTTCTCATTCCAAACAATTAAACGACAAACTAATTGTGGCAACAATTTAATTGCAACTACAAATTTATAAAGAATTACAAATTTAATAGCAGTTTTAATATTTTTTCATCTAAAGCAGTTGTACACTAAACAGCGTGCATGTGAAATTAACGAAATTTGAGTTTCCACCGGATATACATCTTTTGAGATGCCCCCGGAGTACGAAAAAAAAAGGGTTCCTAACAAATGGTGTGTGTGTTTATGTGTGTTTGTGTGTCCCGCAAGAGATATCTGTTGCATGCAGTTACTTGGGGAGTACCGACCGTACGGGTTAGCACAGCTCAGTACACTATGCACTTTGTCAGAACAGTAAATAATACACTTAAACTACATACACTTTACCCTTTATAGACAGGGACAAACACAGTACACAAACTAGGGTCTCCGTCCCTAGTTAATTGGCGAAAGGCAAGGAAGAAGGAAGGGTCCTTAGCTCAGTGCTAGCGCGCTGGACCAGCAACGCGGAGGACCCGGGTTCGAATCCAGCATGCTGCCCTTAGATTGTCTCTCCCTAGGAGCCTCTACAACTCACTGTCCGGTGATGGGCAGTGTTCTATGTTGTTAGAGAACATTGCTTAAAGGCCGGCAGTGCATTGGAAAAGGCTCAGGGGGTCACAATAGATCTTTCACGTCGCAGTGCAATAATCCCCTAGAAAAATCTACACTTTACTGAACACGGTGTATATTAAATAAGTAATGATAACTGGAAGGACTTTACACTGGAAGAGGGAGTGTCGGTGGAATTGTTGGAACGACGGATTGAATGAGAGAGAGAGTTTGAGGTCGAGCGCTCTTAACAGTGAAACACGACATCCTGTACTATTTCTTAACTTCTCCTTCCAATAAAGTCAGATGTGGTCGATACATTGATGATCAGTCGATGCTAGTTGCTGCCCTTAGATATTCTCTTCCTAGTAGACTCTATAATCACTGCCGGTGATGGGCAGTGTTGTCTGTAGCTAGAGAGTACTGCTTGGAGACCGGCTGTGCATTGGAGAAGGCTCCGAGGTGCACAATAGATCTTTCAGATCGCAGTGCGATAATCCCCTACAACAATCTACAAATGGCGTGTGTGTGTGTGTGTGTGTGTGTGTGTGTGTGTGTGTGTGTGTGTGTGGGTAAAAATATCTCACAAAGATGAAAAATTTGCACGGAGCTCAAACTTGGTATTCCGTTGAGACACTATCACTGCATTGGCAAAAAAAAGAAGGACAAATGGGCACAGAGTTAATTCACAATTAATAACATTTTGCCTCAATTTTTTTGAAATAAAGCTTTCTGTTACTATAGTTACTTGAAGCTATACTGTTACTACATTTAGGACCCTATACAGACTGCCTGGACTTGATTTTGTTGTGAAAAAAATTTTCTTTTATCACGCTATCTCGCTTTGATGATTAGTTACTGATAATGACAGCATAGATGTTATATATCATTCTGTTTTGACAACAGAGGGAACGCCCCATTCTTGTATCGGCTTGTATGTTTTTTTTTTATTTTTTTTAATAAAAAGGGTTTTTCACTTCCTAGAATATCAAAAGATATAAGTTACAAAAAATTCCCGATTCTAGAATACATTACATTCAATTATAAATATGTTACTTGCAGTGTAAAGAAATGTTTAAAAAAAATCTTTTGTTTTTAAATTCTTGCAATTCAAATGTTTAATGAAAATGTTTTCCACCAAGAAAAGAAAAGTATCTGTTATTTTCTTAAATGTAATTCATTCCAGTAGAATGAAGCCGCTCTCTTTCGCTTATAATGACTAGAACCATTTTCTAGTAGGGCAATAGTAGAATCTTGCTTGAATTGAAGAAAAGGGGCGAGCTAAACTCAAGAGTTAATTGTGTACAAGGTTGAATCCCCCGGATAATAGAATGATGATGTTTTATACAAAGCACGGGGGGTGGAGCAGAACCGCCAAGGAAGAGCATACTGGTGGAAGAGAGAGAATAGAAAAGCTACGGATAAGAATGCCTGTAATTAGCTTACGCCTCTTGAACACCAAATTCTCGAGGTCTGTAAACTCCTCCCTTCATTTAGTGCTACGTTGAATATTATTATCTCTACTATTCCTCAATCCACCCAACTTCTTCCATTTGGTCCATTCAATGAAAGTACTATGCCTTCGTCGTAATAATACTTGTAAAACGACACTAGCCGTACATGCTAATTACAAGGGCTAACTGCTAACACATGTACCTTTTAAATGGTTTGCAACTTAACACATTTAATGTGTACAATGACAACAAAATTTCTCTGCTTGGTTTCAACATGAAGAAAGGAACCAACAGCAGTTAAACACGACATATAACACCCATTTCGTATAACATGCAAGAGAAAGGAAAAAACCTAATCTGGTGTGAAACACTCACACGACTTTCTCGTACTCCAACTAATATAATTTAATTAACAAATAATTTTCTTTAAAATTGCAATGTTTACCTAAGGGGTATATTGTTGTATAACTGAACGGATTGTGCAGTTTAAATTTAAACTTACAAACTCCAAAACTCCCTCCTAAAATCAATTTCTCAATAAAAAGTGATACGTTTTTATCTGTGTAGTAATAATTCTAAGTTTATATGTGATGGAAGCAAGAGGTAGAAAATTGGAAATTTTAAATATATTTGAAATGAAATGAAATTTTATGGCTTATAGAGAGAGAGATACAATCTCATAGCAAGGGTTGACCTTACTAGACAAGTATAGGTACAGTTATATAATTATGTTAATCAGAAAGATTATAAATTAATAAATTAATAGAGTGCAAATGAAAAGAACAAATTATGCTTTACAATGACCAAAAATACAGTTATAAAATACATTTTTTTTTTCTTCTTCTTTTTTAACTAACATAGAATTAATATTCATACAATAAATAATATTGGTTAAACAAAATGATAAGGTGAGCAACATTGGATTTTAATGTAGAATAATTTTTCTGAATTTTAAACAATTTGTTACAAATAGGAAGATATTATTGATTTTCTCATTGTCACTACCATAATAGTTAATAATTAGATATTGTGACGGAAATGGTGTTACAGTGGCCAATGTAGCTATTAATAAATTTGTATCTACATTGGTTTAAGACTGGACAAATTAACAGCAAATGTAAAATATTATCTTCGTCGCCCTTACACAGCGGGCCGACAGAGTCAAGGTGAAATGTGACAGAGTACTGAGCATAGCTTAAGTGTTAGTGTACTTCCCAGAAAGACGTAATTGCGACATTATCCTCACTTTGCTGATATGATTCTTAGCTTTTATATAACCTTCACCAACATAAGTACAGCCTAATGTACTATAAGTTCTGTAAAATAAGTTTAAAGTACTAGCAAATAGCGGCATCCACATATTTGCTAACTAGATGATTTTCCATTTTCTCTATCAGGTTTTATGGTTCTCTTTAATTACTCCTAAATTCTCTGTAGTCCAAATATCTTCAGCTCCTACTGTAGCCAAATGGAATCGCAGCTACTGACACCAATTGTAAGGCATATCCATTGTGTCTAGTAACTAACTCCCTTTGCCTCATGTAGCAAATTTTGGGAAGCTCGTTCGGACCCATTTTTAATAGTTTTTGCCACCAATTTAGCATTCTTTTAAATATTTTACATTTTACATGTAATTGGCCAGTTTCGAGTCTGACAAAATAGTTCGGTGTATTTCTTGGCATTAAAAGAATAGATTTAAAAAATGAAAGTTGAGCTTTCTCAACTACGTCTGCATCTGAAATTTTAAATATATTTAAAAAAAAAATCAGTTTAGAGGTAAAAACTAGACGGCTGGCAAGCAAAAGATTGAGAAACTGTTAGTGCAAGACAAATCATTTGGCCAACTCTATTGTAAAACACCCCTTTGAAATATAAATCTGAGATCGAAAATGGAAGGTCAAAAGAAGTCAGCAACGCGTTATTTTCAATAAAGGATCCCCCACACCAACGCGAAACATTCGCTGTCGCGGCGGATGCGAACTTTCCGCGGCGGAAAATTTCCTGGCGTCGCGGCAGCGAAACAAGTTTGCCCACACCGACGCGGTAGCGAATATTGGATCTTTCCATATTGGATTTCCTTAGTGAGTGTTTGGACATTCTACCAAAATTTATTTTTTAATAATATTTATCGTTAACGTATTACAATGTCTTCGTCTGATTCTGATGAAGAAGAAGCTCTGTTATTATTGGCACTTGCTGAAAGTGTAAAAAACAGGTAAGTGGATATATAGACCACTTACAATAATAATACCACTTTTTTATTTCAGAAGTAAAAAGAAAAGGAAATGGATTCATGAAATTAATGAACTTCGTAATAGAACACGTAATTAGAACTTCGTAAATGGAAAACACCATTTTTTTAACAATTCCAAGCGGCGAAACAATAGCGGCAGCGGAAAAAACTCTGCATGCAGCGTTGGAGCGGAACAACGCTGTACTGCCGCCATAGTTGCGGAATCCGCCTCACCCAGTGTGAATACATGCATAGACCGCCATGACTATTGTTCCGCTGCGGTTCCGTGTCCGCCGCGGCAGCGAATGTTTCGCGTCGGTGTGGGGGATCCTTAAGTGTTCTACACTTTTTATTATAAATAACTCGTTTTTATTATAAATATCTAGTCATTAAATTATTAATTGCCTTTAATCGAGTTACTCACTTAAATTCTTATCATATTTCTTAAAATTTACTACTCTTTCAAAAACGCTCATACTAATTACAAACACACATAAAACACTCAACCAGTTACAATACTACAGCTAAGAAAATCTTCGTAGCCGTTTTCGAGGAAATTCCCAAAAAAAAACTCAAAATCCTAGTCTGTAAAAACGCACTACCATTTAATTTATCAAATTTGGAATTCTAGCAATGCTTCTACGGTACATTAATATTGTGTAGGTGTTAAACCATATATTATACTAAAATGGTACTTTAGTGGAACGTATAACGCTACTGTTCCTCAGAACGCAAAAAATTCCCTAAAAATTTTTTTTTTTCGTATTCAGGGGACATCAATACATGTATTTCCGGTAATGACTCAATTTTGAAAACTTGACACGATCGCAATCACCCTTTGATTAGAGAGGAGTAAGAGCCAGTAAAGTAATGGCAAATGTTTTAAACAAAAGTGATAGGTTTATAAATAGTATAGTTAACATTCCAGATATAAGAATCTTTGTAGTTATTTTTGATAAAAATTCAAAACACTTACAAACTTTTTCTGTAAATAAGTATTTCCAGTTAATTGATTTTGTTTAAATTTGGAAATCTAACAATGTTTGTAATGTATATTAGTACATATTGTATACGTATGAAAACTAATACATACCATTGAAGTGGCACTTTAGTGTGGTATTGAAGTGTTTTTTCGGTGAAATCACAATTATACAATTCTATAAAAATACACTCACCGGCAAAAAATTCCGGCCACATAAAAAAGTTACATTTAATAAATAATATAATATTGTCTGGTCTGTTTTCACCGGTTATTTTGTTTTGGCAATTATTAATAGTTAACATTTTTAGAGTAAATTGGACTTTCTATATTACACTTGTGATATTAAAAAAAAAATTAAATAAATAAAAAATCTTTACTAGTTTGTGATCATTTATTATCAATTAGTTTATTTTTAATCAATTTAAATTGAATTTTATTTGCTTTAACTTCGGTTTAGCGTGTCCCTTGACTAGGGAAAATTAAAATTAAAAATTCGAATTTCAAAATACCCCTTAGTGCCGAGGATGTAGCACGTGCTGTAGCACTTATTGATGAAGGCCGCTCCATCAGATATGCAGCCATGGCATATTTGGTGTTCTCTACCAAACCGGTGCGAGATGCAGTGCAGCGTTACAGAGTAACAGACTCATACTCAAGAAGGCCAGGTTCAGGGCGTCCAAGGGCCACTGAACTGCGGGACGACCATTTCTTGACTCTGACAGCTGTTTGAAGTAGTTCATCGCCTCCAAGAAGTTCGAGGTGTTCAAATTTCTGAAAGAACAACTTGAAGAAGATTGAATGTGTAAGGTTTAATGACTTTTCGCCCCACAAGTGGGGCCAGAACAAACCAGGGAGCACCGAATTTCTCGCCTTGAGTTTGCTTGGCAAAGAGGGACAAACGAGTGATGGGAGGGAGGAACCCCAACCGCTGCTATAGTAACCTGCCACACTGCATGCTTCGGCCTATAAAAGAACACACGATATCGTGAATGTGAGCTGGAAATATGTGAACGCCCTGTCAGCCAGAGTAATTTTTTCTTGAGCACCTAAACCATTAACCTAAACCTCCCCCTTCCCCCATAAATCTCCTAAAAAATCGCTTTCGGTAAATGTTTCAAATAAACTTTGTAGCTCTTTATATGTGTAGTTTATATACTAAATTTAAAGAAAATTAGTGGAGCCGTTTTCGATAAAATCGCAAAAAAAAAAAAACAGACAAATTAATTCAGTAAACTGATATTCCGTTGATCTATTTCGACCTTATTTCCAAGGTCACCTGGTGGAACTTAATCGAAAAATAAAGTTTGAAGTTTCTGCGCTATTCCATTTTTATATTATACTGACCTCACATACACAACTTACCAGACCAATTTCGTAAAACCACTTTTTCGAACTCAGATGTCCTCAAAATTGTTTTTTTTTTTTGGTGAAAACTCAATATTGAAACACTGCTTTCTCTTACCACTCAAGTCCTTTTTTTTCAGGACTTGTTTAAAAAATGCTTTTTAAAAAATTGTCGAATTCTTTTTCCAATAACTTGTTTTCATTTTTTTTTTTTTTTTGTATTTTGCTTTTTGTTTTTATTTTAGCGGACTATAAATCATAACTTTTAACAATCCAATCAATATAACAATCATTGACAATATTTTACTTCTTTTTTTTTGCAAAACCAAAAAACATCAGTACTGCTTTTAATCATGTTTAATAGTTCATTGTATATTATATACATGTCTGTGTGTAAGTGTTATTGTTTATATATATATTGGAATCTGTTATTCTTGTTAATGTTGTTGTTTGTTACAGTTAGGGAATAATAGAGAATAGTAACAGTAACCATACAAATCATACATAGAAACGTCATAACTAATAATCGTTTGTCTGCGACAATAATTTTCTTTCGAAACAATAAATCAATGTCCCACTACTGTGTATGTGTTTATGTATATATGTACGTATTTATTTGTGTGTGTGTGTGTGTGTGTGTGTGCTTGAAAAACGGGAAGTTCCTCTTGGAAATTTATGAATATTTGAGTTTTTGTGAAAAATAGTGATGGCGAGTGGAAAAGGTTTTCTAGAGGTCATGTGTATATATAGTATATATATATAGACCTCTGGAATATATTATATATATGGAGAGGGTAAAAGTGCCTGTGACATATGTCCTCTGAATGGTTGCAGCAGTAAGAGCTATATCTCACCTACTCTCTCAGTCTTTCACAAACACATACAAACATACGCGCATTCTGTCATTTACACACACTCTCTCTCTCTCACACACACAGACACACTTTCTCATCCTGTTGTAAATAGGGATAAGTGTAAACTGGGTTGAATACTTGAAATTATACATCCCATCGTCAGGACTACAGTGTTTACATGAGAACAGCCGATGTCTACTTTATTAACCAGAAAAGGAGCGCCCAAGTTAGTATGCGTTCATACACGCACTGTGACAAATGTTTTTATTTTGTCTCAAGTTCCATCCCTCCCCCCTCCGCATATGCCTAAAAAACACACAACTTCTTCATATTCTCTTAAACTTCCCTCACTCACTCTCTCTCTCTCTATCTTTATTTGTTTTTGTTTTAGAAGACTTATGAGGTCCCGTAAAGAAAGGGTGGTAAAACTCGCGTAACTGTAATAAATCCGTCCTCATTGAGCTTCACATGCAAAATTGAAGCATACTCATTTCCTTAACTCTCTTGGGTTCATATACATACTATGGAAAAACACCAACCTCCCCCCCTCCGTTGAAGGCACGTATATAAAGCGGACGTTGATGTATCTCCTTAGACCTACTACATTCTTATTATGTCGTTTTGGACAAATATCCTACACTTAGCGATACAAAAAAATACAAAAAAAAGACTCACATAACTTAATAATTCAATTGAAACTATACTTTTTTTTTTTTTACTTTCTCTTACTCCTCATAAGAGGAAGTATAGCATTCGTGACAGAGTTTTCAAGGGAAATAACATGTTTTGAAGTACCCTGAGCACTTCAGAATTCAAAGAAAAGAATTACTCGGTGCGTAGTTATGAATCCAACATAGGGAAACTACCTTGGGATTAAGAAAGAAGCATCGACAAGAGGTACCACGTAAAATCAGATAGGATACAAATAATAGCAGTTTTGGGTAGAGCTAACTGAGTAGTAGAAGCTGCGTGCCAGTGACGTTGTTATGTGGTGGTGTTCATTAGCATGTCACAGTGATGTGGTGGTGGTGGTCGAAAATGTGCCAATGACGTAGTGTTCATTTCAAGAGGTACATCAATGATTTTTTTTTCCATTTTTTACTTTTTATTTACCTCTGATTGAATACGTTGGTAAATGTTTCTGTTTCCAACATATGTCACATTAAGTGTAATTCCTCATCCGTGTGTAATATTCAAAGTAAAACTAAACATAATAAAAATTTTGTTAATTAAACTATGGAAATTTCAGTAAGAGAAAATCTGTTATCGTTTCAACCAGATTTTTATATTAATAAAAATAATGAGTTTACTTGCTGAGAGATGGGTTTATATTTTTATACTTCATTTATCACTGACAGAGATTAATTTCTATTTTTTACTCGTTTTTTTATTTTTTTATTATTATTTAATTTTAATGAATGACTTCATTTGTCCATTGTCTTAAATATCTCTCTACCTTTCATGAAATATTACCCTCTACTAACTCTTTCCTAAACTCCATATTTTTTCTTCTTAATTACTTTTATCTACCATTTTTTTTTTGTCTTTATTCCAAACTTATCGCAATTCCTACTCTTACTTAATAAATGCTTCCCCCCCCCCCACTTACCTTCTCCAAAGGTAATATCTTTTTATTACTTTCTCTTATGCCTAGTAATAGGAAGTATGGTGATTGTATCAAATTTTCGATATTAAATTTTCACCGGATATACACGATTGGGATACCCTGAGTCGGAGAATTGGTTTTTAGAAAAGGTTTGTATGTACTTATGTATGTATGCATGCATGTGACCAACAAAGAGAAAATTCTAAAACTCAGTTGAATGATTTTCTTCGAATTCCAACAATGCTTTTAATATCAGAGATATTTTCCGTAAAAGCATGCCTCCTTTTTTTGTGGTCATCGACCGGTTTCGGGCGTTCGCCCATCATCAGGATACATTTGTCAAACAGTGTGATAATATTGATTTGCACAGAGCAAATTTAGTCGATCACTCAGTTGATTCACAAGTGTATCAATTAAATTTGCTCTTATGCAAATCTATGTTATCATATTTTTTGACAAAAAGCATTCTGATCATCAATCGTGAGCACCCGAAACCAATCGATGACCACAAAAAGAAGCAAGCTATCACGGAAAATATCTCTGATGCTTTCCAGCTCTGCGGAACCAACCGCAACGTGCTTCTAATGAGTATTGAAAATTATGTAAAACCATAGATTGCACTAAAGTGGTAACTTTTGAGGAAAGCTTCAGGTTTCCCAGAACGTTCCAAAAAATAATTTTCCCGGAAAATGGTTCAAATAAAAGTGAGAGATATTTATGGTATGTAAATAGTGTTTAAAGAAATTCACAAAAAACTGAAAAAAACAGTTCAATAAAATGGCCCTTCCGGTATAGAGGGATATTCATTATTGGAGACACCTCGTGAATAAGAGATTAAGCGAAGTTTTAGGAGAAGGATGGTGGGTTTATTTTTTCTTCTGAAGCGTTTTTATATCATTTTATAATCTATAAGATTAATTACAGTGAAATTTGATGCCAAAATACCGTGTTTGCAGGAAATCGGTTCGCAGGAAGTGCAACAGTTTTTATTTAGTTATGCCTCTATTCCGCCCACAACAGGGCATTCGTGATAGTTTCAACACAGCAGCTTACTCTCCATGGCAGCCAATCTCTCAGCGGTAAGTTGAAGCTGTCTCTAGCGGTAACTAGAGATAATTTTTACCGGCAAGCTTGGTTCTCAGATTTTAAAGCCCATTCCTCCAAAGTGGCGTGAACACTTTGTTTGAGAACTGTTTAGAAGTCGTTGAAGGTTGAGCGGAGGATGTTAGCACTTAATACGGTTGGCATCAGCAACATACTGTTTATTATTGGACACATAAAGCACATTAACTGAACTGATGATGATGATGTATTACTTGTGTATTGTGCCATGAGGAGGTTATAGTCTGTAATTGTTATAGATAAAAAGCCTCTCTGGAACAATAAACAAATCTCTCAGAATAGATAGATGTCTAAGAACATAACAGTCTCCGTATAAAATACCTAAAGATAGACCATATACACCAGATAAAAAACAAACCAACTTAATATATAAAATCAACTGCAATAACTGCCCAGTCACTTATATAGTTCAAACTTCACAACAGATGGAATAAAGGATGAAACAACGCCCGAGGGACATACACAACAAAAAACAAAATACTGCCATTTCACATCACCCTCAACTAGACACTTTCAGCACCAACAGCCATAAAAAATAAGTAAAGAAAACTACAAAAACAAAAGTAATATAATAGAGATGATGTCATATAATCAAAGACGATCCCAATTCATCATCAATTGTAGAACAGACACAAACAATTTGAACTAAATATACAACAACATAATCAACACGTCTGGTATGTCTTGATGTTTGCGATTTTCTTTTGCTCATACTGGCGAATTTCCTGAACCGAAAACTTTTTTTATACTATGATTATCACAACAGTCCGCTATTATAAAGCTCTTGTAGCAAAAATGAAATATGGTTAAAAAAAACAACCGTAGGAATGTCCAGATATATTTTTAATTAAGTTCTGGAATAATTCTAAAATGTTCATAGTTAAAAAAAAAATTGATCAAACAATTCTTATTTTCCCTTCTTTAGAAAAAGAAATTAAGCAATTTTTAATTAATATTTATCTTTACAAAAAAAAAAGTAGAAGAAAAATGAATGATAATTACAATTTCTTTTAACCACTTTAGGTTAATAATGTTTTATGGTGACACTGGAGATTAGTAAGTGATGTTGTTCATCTGACTTTTAGTAGATTATAGAACTAATTTAATTATAAATTCATTACAACTCGGGACTATTATCTCACTTTCTTCTATATAAAGAGGAAACAAATATTTAAGTTTTATTTTTTAATTTTTATGTGAATGATTCTTTAATATTAAAGTAGTATATTACACCAGGTAGCTGGAGAAGTTAGTGGATTTTTTTGTATTGAACTTGGTAGTTGAATTTTTTTTTTTTATATACAGTAGACATGTTCATAAGTTCTTTGTATGTTTCATTGATTGCGATCGTATCAACTTTTATATATCGAGTTTTCGTCGAAAATATACGCATTGAGGTCCCGTGAGTCCAAAATAGTGTGGTGTGTGTGTATGTGTGTGTGTGTGTGTGTGTGTGTGTAGGTGGGTCAGTATAACTCAACAACGAAAACTCGCAAAAAGTTCAAATTTGATGTTTAAAGTTTGGGACTAGACAATAATGTATTTATCAAAATCGATCAATCGCAAATAAACATAATACTGAATGGATTTTTCCGTTTTTTGGAGCAATTTTCTCCAAAACAATTTCAACGATTTTCTTTAAACTTGTTATATTAACTGCGCATATAATAGAACTAAAAATTTTTATTAGTAACATTTTTTTTGGGAAAATTCATTTAAGTGGGGATGGGGTTTTAGGGTTATACTTTTCTTTAAAGTATTTCAAGTTATTGTATCATTTTATCATCTACATAATATTACTTACTGAGAAATATGATGCCACAATATCGTGTTTCAAGAAAAGCGGAATGCCGGAAGGGCGATAGTGCATTAGGGAATCAGTTTCAACCACGACAGCCAATCTCTCACCTAGAAGCTCTCTCTAGCGGTAAAAGAAATCAAATACAAGCCGTTACAAGTACCATTATAGCACTGAAAAAGTTCAAAATTGACAATACAAGCTCAGGTCATCAATGTCGATTTTTTTAAATATAATAATAACCCTTCCGAGCTTGTGATATGTATTACTTTTTCTTACTCCTAATAAGAGGAAGTATTGTAATCGTGTCAAATTTTCGATATGAGTTTTCACCGGAAATATCCGTTTTGAGGTCCCCTGAGTCCAAAAAAGTGGTTTTTAGCAAATTGTGTGTGTGTGTGTGTGTGTGTGTATGTGAACAGCATAGCTCAAAAACGAAAAATCGTAGAAAGTTCAAACTTGATATACCGTTTAGGTATCACCATGGGATCCGACGATAGATTATCTGTCAAAATTTCTCAACCGGAAGTACCACTTTTGTGGATGATTTTTTTTTTAACTTTTTTGGAATTTTCTCAAAAATGGCTCCAACGATTTTCTCGAAACTTATTGTATTAACTATACATATACAAAAACCTACAGCTTTTATTTAAAACATTTGTCTGGGAAAAATTCATTTCTTTTTAGGGAGAGGTAGGATTAGGAGTTCCATTAAAGAGCTATTTCAGTTTATTATACAATTCTATCATCTAAATAATATTAATTAGAATTAAATATGTTATTAAAATTCCAAGTTTGAAAAAAAATTTCGATTTTAATTTTTCCAAGTTTCAAATTTTCGATATGTCGAGTTTTCACCGGAAATATCCGTTTTGAGATTCCCCGAGGATATATAAAAGTGTTTTTAGAAAATGATCTGTATGTGTGTTATGTGTGAATGTATGTGAACAGCATAGCACAAAAAGGAATAATCGTAGAAAGTTCAAACTTCATATTCCGTTTAGGTATTACCATAGGAACGACAATTGGTTAACTGTTGAAATTCTTCAACCGGAAGTATCACGTTACTGATTTTTATTTTTTTGCGACTTTCTCAAAAATTGCTCCAAAGATTTTCTTGGAACTAGATATATCAACTATGCATACAAAAAGCTACAGCTTTTACGTAAAACATTTCTCTGGGAAAATTCATTTAAGGGCACTTTTGGGGGGAGAGGTGGTATTAGGTTATCATTTAAAGTGCTATTTGAGTTTATTACACAATTCTATCATCTAAATAATATTAATTAGAATTAAATATGTTATTGAAATTCCAAGTTTGAAAAAATGGATGACCGGAAGTGGGTTTTTACGGAGAAGTATTTTTCAATTTCTGCTATTTTCTATAATACGACTTCAATTATTTTCATTAAACTTGGAACATGAACTACACATATAAAACTCTACAACTTTTATTTGAAACATTTCTTCTGCTTAAAATAATTTAAGGTGGCTTTTGGGAAAGGGATAGGGTTATGTTTTTCTCTAAAGCTCTATCATAGTTGATTAATACAATTCTACCATCCAAACACAATTAATTAGAAATAAATAGATTGCCAAAATTCCGAGTTTCAAAAAAAAATTAGTAAACCGGAAGTGGGTTTTTACTGAACAATTTTTTCAGTTTTTTGCGATTATCTCCAAAAAATGCCAATGAATTTCGTTAATGCCGAAAATTGTCAATCACAATTTTGAAACCTGAACTAATAGAAAGTTGTGTGAGTGGTTCACACCAGATTTTTTTACGCCAGCAATAGTAATAACACGTTTCGACAAATAAAATGCTGGATTATTTCAATTATTTCAGTTTTGTTTTAATTAAATTTTCTATGATTAAATAAAATGAGGAAGGAAGTATAAAAAATAATAAAATGAAAAAAACATATGTTTAATAATAGATTTTTTTTTACTGGGTAGAAAATAGTAGCTGAATGTTTCTAATTCGCAGTGTCACATCGCGATAATAAATTCACGGATTATGTTGCCGGTCCTGGTGGTTACCCACACGGCAAATCCTACAAAGATTAATGCCACCCTAGCAAGACATTATTTCAAGGGAAATATTTTCTATGTCGTTCCACCAGGCTACCACTTTACTCTTTCACCTTTGTCTACAACTACGTACAATCCTCTTCGCCCTCCCGCACATAACAGCCGCTCCTTTTTCTCTGTCTCCCAGCCCCTCTTCATCTGAACCTTTTTTTTTTCTTTCAAAAATAATTTTTCCTTTCGTTTTAACCATGTACTTTCTAAACTGTTCAAGACATTTTTAATTCTCCTTAGCAGACTATATTATTTTAAACTAAATGTTTGGGTAGGGAATAAAATATGTGGTACATAGAGGGGAGAGATGTAAGAAATAAAAAAACAAAACAAAAAAAAAAGCAAAAACAAAAGCTTATCGTTAACGTATAATCTCTTTTCCTTGTTGAAATAGTATATAATTAATAATACATTTCAAAGAAGGAGTCTTAAAGTGTAACGAGGGAGAGAATATAGAAGTTCACTAGTAGAGTCTTGCTGGTATTTAGTAAGCCCTTCTACCCGGCGGGCCTCATACTGCAGATTTAAGTAGGAACAAAGGGAGAAGGAGTACTATGATAGAAGGAAAAAGTTCATAAATTATATCTGCCGGAAAGTGTTTATTACAGGCCATTTATTTATTTTTTATATATTTTCTTTTAGTGGGTTGAAGATTTAGATCGGTGCATAGGGCAATTATACTCCATTCCAAACCTTGTTCATGTTTTTTCTTTCCCTACTTTAAATTACGCATTTCAATTTTTTTTTTATTGCTTGCACAATTATAATTAAAAAAAAGAAAATAAATATTATAAGGAAAACTTGATATCTGTTATTAACAACTTAAAAACTTTTAAACAGCCATTAATTGCATAACTTTTCCTTATAATGTAACACTCGTATATATTGAACTTCTGTGTCCGTATTGTTCTTTTATTTATTTCAAATATACAAGTTAAATGTATTATTAATTTATCACTTTTGTTCGACCGGGTGGGAAAGGACCAAGCCCTACGCTATCCAAGATAGCTAACCCCAAAGGGAAAAAAAAACAACAAACCGGGTCTAGAACAAAAATCCTAACATGGATCTAATCTACCTACGATTCACCGCCATCCGAACAAATCGGACCATAACCTTAAAGAGAAATAGCCCTTCCATAGACTTACTGTTCTAACACCCTGAACCAAACTTCCTCAAAACCCAAGCAAACTGCCATAAGAACAGCCACTTCCGTCTCACAAACACTAAAAAAGGAGTCGGGCATGAACCCGATTACCTACATACAGTTGTCTCCTTAATCCATAATGCCCAGTATAAGGGATCCAACTAGATGTTTGAGATAGATCCGTAGAAGATGTAGCAACATCTTAACAAATTAGACCTTTCACAAGAACCGGCTTAAAGACAATTGTTCCGGAAAAATTGTTTTTTGATAAAAGTGATACTTTTTTATCTTTAAAGAAAATTCTCTCCCAAAAAAACTCAAATATCAGTTTTGTAACATCTCATTTCCGGCTAACTTCAAATTATCGGAACTAACACATCTCAACATAGGCAATAGAATCATAAATTATACTGAAATGGTACTTTAGAGCAAAGTTGAATGTTAGTATCCTTTAGAAAATCCCCTAAAATGGGGGGAAAAAAACCATTCCTGTATTAACTTCTGAAAAAAAATGTTTCCAATAAATGTGTTATGATTCATACGTCTAGAAAGTATAATAGTATAAACAAAATCATTGGAAACAGTTTTGAAAAAACGGAAAAAAAAACGTTTCATTTAAAGTCCATATCTGTAAGGGCGACTTGTCAGTTGCGATGGTGGCACTTAAACGAAACGTCAATTCCTGCTATGTTTGTTTGTTTGAGATATTTTGTTCTCTCCCTACACACACACACACACACACACACACACACACACACACCACACAACTCTCACACATACATGGACTAAAGCGCATATCCGCACTTTAGGAAACGAGAGAGTGATCGTTTAGAGAAGCAAGCTTCAAAGGAGGGAAGCCTGGAGTTGTGTTATAAGGACTACCCAAAATCTAAGAATGGATTCATTCAGAGAAAGCATAACACACCAGACAGTTCTTTCCATCTATATACGACAGACTGCATAAACGAATTGACTTAGACAGCTACCAACTGACAATGTTTCTTACTGTCACCAAAGTTGGCCACCAAATAAAACCGACCTGACTGACATACTTTACCCACGATTCCTCAACTTCATTAACAAAATCAATTACAATCAAATAGTAGCCTAATTTCAAAACTGTAAATAACCATGTAAATATCCAATTTTTTTTTTTGGTGTTTATCTATCTTACTTCCTTATGAAACATGTAATATTTTAAATGGAGCATGTTCAAAATATAATAATCTCCCTACTAATAGGGGTACTATTGGGAAGGAAAAAACACACATACAAATGAAAATACATAGTTGAAAAGTTGAATTTACATAAATGAAATTATATACCTATATTCTATTGGATAACATTTGACATTGTTGATTGTACTGATTACACTGTTTACTATGGAACATTACTAGATGCTTTAGGCAATCTAACTGAACTGTGTGAAGGTTATAGTCTGTGATTGTTATTATCTTTGTCACGGTGGTTATGTGGCGGCTATATTTGTATATTCTTGATTATTGAATATGTGGATGGGTCCGCAATGCTGGATACAATACCAGATGTGTTGATTATGTTGTTGTATATTTAGTTCAAATTGTTTGTGTCCGTTCTATAGTTGATGATGAGTTGGGGGTCGTCTTTGACTAAGTGTGACATCATCTCTATTATATTACTTTTGTTTTTGTAGCTTTCTTTACTTATTTTTTTATGGCTGTTGGTGCTGAAAGTGTTCAGTGAGCATGATGTGAAATGGCAGTATTTTGTTTTTTGTTGTGTATGTCCCTCTGGCGTTGTTTCATCCTTTATTCCAAGTGTTGTGAAGTTTGACCTATATAAGTGACTGGGCAGTTATTGCAGTTGATTTTATATATTAAGTTGGTTTGTTCATTATCTGGTGTATATAGTCTTTCTTTAGGTATTGTATGCGGAGACTGTTATGTTCTTAGACATCTATCTATTCTAAGAGATTTGTTTAGTGTTCCAGAGAGGCTTTTTATCTATAACAATTACAGACTATAACCTCCTCATGGCACAATATACAAGTAACACATCATCATCATCAGTTCAGTTAATGTGCTTTATGTGTCCAATAATAGTCCATAGTAAACAGTATAACCAGTGTAAACAACAGTAGAAATTGTTATCCAATTGAATATAGTTATATAACTTTTATATAATTATAACTTCTCAAACTATGTATTTTCATTTAATTTTTTATCTGGTATGGCAAAGTTTAAGTTTCCTTCTAACCAGTCCTATGCCAAAATAATAAAAAACTATAAATAATAAAAGATAAACAATAAGATAAAAGTATAAAGAATAAAAGTATAAACACTCACAAATTTATATGAAATTTTCACTACTTTTCATGGAACCCTCAGTGGGTTTTCACGAAACTTATTTTTGGGAAATACTAAATTAGAAAATCAAGTTGATACCTATCTTCAGCGATATTAGCTTGAGGATACTGATCATGTATAATAAAATTTAAAAAAATATTGTTGATAAAGGGGAACACTAATAAGTTTACATTACAGTGGTATTACTTCCAATGAAAATGTATATGGTAATCCATGGAGATGTACACGTATGTATCTGTGTCTATATAAACATATGTACGTATAGATGTAGTTCTATAAGATAGCTGTATATAAACACATGATTTTTTTTCTTATGATATATACATTTTATGTATATGTCCCAATAAAATGTGTAGAATATATATATTTTCTGTCTTTCTAAGGAGAGTTAGAATAGAGAAAAGCGGAATATACAGCTAGAACTGGTGTAAAAAGAGAGAGGGAAGTGAATGTAAACAGTCGGCGACGGAGAGGATGTTCTAGCATATAAGTACTGGTAAAAAAAAAATAAGAAGTCAAGGTATCTTGGGGCAGAGGTGGCAAACAGGAAAGGGGGAAAAAAGAAGGGAAAACGTGGTTAGAGATGGCGGATTTACAAAGGTGATATTGTAGGGGTGATGTTTGTGAGAAAGTTGAGCTCGTAGGAAAAAAAAAAACAGACAATGGGTGTATTATATGGTGTATGTATTATACATGTATGTGGTTGTGTGCAATATTATATATATGTAGATGTTTGTACATATTGTGTATAGAGATGTATTGGCGTGAATCATTTTGAATCATATGTAACTATTGAAGCGGACACAGTAAATACAGTGTCACCCCAGTAAACAACCCTTATAAAAATAAAAAATCTAGCCTGAAACACTCACACAACTTTCTCTTACTTCTATTTCTCTTACTCTTAATTATATTTTATAAAGCTAATTTATCATATAATCGTAAAAAAAATGCCCATTTATTAAAGAGATTTTTGCTGCTGCATCTTCGATACTAAATGTTTCATATCTGGTTCCTATTTTGTCACTTTTAGTAATACACATGTCCGAGATGGATTCATCAATCATTCTTTATCTAGAAGGATTTTTTTTTTAATTCATTTCGGAAAAATAATGGCTTACAAGCGTATGTAGAAGAAAATTTATAATAAATAATCATCCTCTAAACATTCCATAAACTCAAGAACAAACTTTCCAAAACTACATCCCATCCGACACCCTCCCCCACCATCACCAAGTTTCTTCAGGCTCTCTCCTGCACCGAACACTCCTGTCGTACCCGAAATTAATAACAGCTTAAAGACTTTCATCCCTAATCTCCGATCCGGCTTCTAATTTCTCTAAACAAACTCAACAAACTTTTCACTAACCTCAAAGACCCCATTCAATTAATAAACAAACTCTCTCTACACCATATATTTCACTGCTCCTGACTAAAAAGTGGTTGAATTTAGGATGATCGAAACAACACCTATGAAAAAAGATGGAATGACAATATGAACTTGACATCGTTAATAAAAAATACTGCTCTAACAACTCCCCCCCCCCGCCGAGTCCTCCTTGAGCACTCATTTGATCTCCAAAACCATCTGTTTTAGTCGATCTATTTCTAACTCGTCCTATCTGAATACATCTCACATCCTTCTCCATTTTATGCTCCATAATCCAAAAAAAAAAAAAAAAAAAAAAAAAAAAAAAAACAAGACGCCTCATACAGTAATGATCTCCATATTCTCCCTATACTGCTCAAAAAGCCCCCCCCCCATCCGCTAACAGAATATCCTTTTTAATTATTTTCCTTTACCCTCCCTATTTTACTTCACCTTTTCTTTTTGTTTTTCAGTATTTTTTTAAACTTATTTTCTATTCAACATGTCTTCTATGTTTTGATCTGACAATGTAACCAAATCATGTTGTGCAACCATACTTATTATCTTCCCTAACACTCTAATTAATATCAAGCCCCCCCCCACACATAAATAGATATCGATTCCTATTATATTTCTTATTTTTTCCTCTTTGCTTTTCGCGTTTTACAAACCCCTTGTAAGAGGATATAGTGCGATCGTATCAACTTTTTTAAATTGAGTATTTACCGGAAATACAAGTTTTAAGGTCCCATGAGTAAGAAAAATATGTGTTTGCCGAATGGCCTGTGTAAGACCAAAATCTTAAGAAGAAAAACCCGGAGGAATTTCAAACTTAGTATTTAGCTGCATCACAGAATCTTCTTTCTTCCTTACCCAACTCGTCTGCTTTATTGGCCATCTGACACCAAGGTTTCGGTTAAAATCCACCTCCGCGTTGCTAGTCCAGTGCGTTACCATTGATCTAATCACTTTCCTTAGAAAAATAAGCTAAACAATTGCAGTGGAAGAAGAAATGCAAAAATAAATAGTTTTGGAAAATAGTTTTGTGAAAATTAGATAGTTCAAATAGAGTATTTAGAGATGGGGATAGAGCCAGGTATACTACAATCTAGGTCACTGCTATTAGGAAAACAAAGGCAAAAACCCGTTAGGCCAACTCTTTTGTAAAAGAAAATCCCCCGCTAGAGAGGGCATTCCTTCAGGACAGTCTGCATTCTGCTTTCAAAGTCAGAACACTTACTTCAGGAATCGCTCAGACTCAAACTCTGTGCCTATGATAGAGATTTGCATTTATTCTAATATACATAATTTATTAAGATACAGTTGTGATATTGTAAAGATTAAATTCTTTTAGAGAATAATATAATTATTTTAAAAACAGTGGTGCTCTCTTGTTTATTACTAATACTTCACTCTCTTAAACATATATACTTACAAGCCCTTTTACTAAACCGCTCAAGCCACTACAAACATACAACACAATATCACCAATAACATTTCACAATCGATTTATAAAGCAGTATATTCGGTTAGCCGATTTTGTCCTAAACCTTCTTATCCGGTTCCCTGGTGGAAGTTAAATAAAATATCAAGTTTGATCTTTCTGCAATTTTCCAAAGCAAGTTCTAGAAAGACCACTTTTTTTGTACTTAGTGGACCTCAAAACGCAAATTTCCGGTGAATACCGAAATTTTAACCGATCGCCTTATTTCCTCATAGTAAGAGAAATAAAGAGTAGAAATATGACACTAGAATTTGGAAATTTATATATGTATATATATTATTTCTTTTATTTGCTCTCCTTTAAGTGTGTCTATGTAAAAAGAGAAGATGGTGCTTAGCAGGAAGTGTTCTATATAAATTATGGATGGCACATTTGAATGACAGACGGGGGTGTTAAGGCGATTCAATACTTCCATCCCCCATATACACATTTTATCCTGTTTCCGCTGATAGCGCGGAGTATCTGCGTAATACCTGCAACGTTATTCCGCATATATATTATATACATACATACATACATATATACATATATATATATATCTGTATGTCTGTATATATATATATAATATGATCCATAATGTCATATCTTACATCTCGCTTCTCTACGGAGCTGCAAACCACGTTATTACTGATATTTCAATATACCTGTTATAGGATAATTTGATTTTTTTTTGTACAAATAAATTAAAATATTAAAGTACATACTCGTATGTATTATATTTATAATACTATATAATTATAAAAATATTTTACTTAATCATTATAAGCTTGAGTAAAAGTCGAAAGAGTGATTTCAATTATTTCAATTCTTGTTGAATTTTTTTAACAGTATAATTATTATGACTTACTGGGACTTTTGTACAAAACTTACCTACATGTAACTAGAGTATAGATACGGTGATGGATGCAAGAAATTATATCTATTTTATTTAAAGAAAATTAAGATATGAAGAAAAAGCAAGCTCGTTGGCAAAAAAGGGTACACGCAGGTAGAAGAGTACAGTTACAGGAAGAGTTCATGAACCTTGTTAGCATTGTCTACCCCTTCGTCTCACAGGGGAAGATTTGAACGAACAATTAGAAGACATTCCTACAACACAATCTGAACCAGACGTCCAACCAGAACACTTTAGGAAACGCTCTCTTAAACTCAGCGCCAGTGACAGAGATTTGCATTTATTCTAGATAAACATCGGATTTATTAAGATATAGTTGTGATATTGTAAAGTACTTAAATTTGCTTAGAGAATAATATATTTATTTTAAAAACAGTGGTGCTCTCTTGATTATTACTAATACTTCTCTATTAAACATATATACTTACAAGCCCCTTTTAATAAACCGCTCGTGCTACACACACTACTACCACAAATACAACATCACCAATAACATTTCAATACCATCTCGATCAAAATGTTTACAAATAAATGATAATGAGATGTTTTGTAACAAAAATGTTGACCAGAGAAGTTTTGTAACAAAAAAAAAAAAGAATTCTTTGTTACTCTACGTTTCGGGTACCATTCATGCCCTTCTTCAGGAGCTCTGCAAATGGTAGGCATAACGTAGAGCAACAGAGAATTCTTTTTTTCTTTACAAAACTCCTCTCGCCATTATCGTCTAAACATATCATTATAATTTGAAGGCCTGACGATTTGAAAGCCATTTTAAAAGTGATATGTTACTGTTTATAAGTATGAAAAAATATCTCGTGTTTAACATATTCTTCTCTCATTCCAATTAATATAATTCATAAAAAGGTGGTGGGGATTTTACTGTGTATTATAGTAGGTTCTAAGCGGCGTATAACTACAATTAGAGCGGCCCAAGAAATCTCGTTCAAACCCAAGAAATCTTATGCAAATTTTAAGTAAGGGAAAGTAAAAATATATTTAACCAATGAGTTGTAGAATTTTATTGATTATTTATAATAAATTTGACATCCAATACTTCATCTAGATAGAACAATAGTTAATTTCTTCTTCTTTTTTTCTTTAAGAAATTAACAATAATTAACGTTTTTTTATTTTTATTATTGAACACTGATGGGTGTTGTAGAAGTTACTGATTACTTTAAAGAGTTATTCAGTTCAAAGTTATCCGTCTTGTTGATTAGAAGTTTTATAAGTTTGCCGACAGTTAGGGATCGCCCACACTCTAAGAGATTAACTTTTACTAAAGAGGAGAAAGTCAGAGAATGAGTGTAGTATAAATAGTTAGATATAACTGAAAATTGTAATATGTCAGGTGCTCTAATATTTAGCTATAGCACTAATAGGTGTGTAAAAAAATCAACTCACAAACAATTGTCGCAGTTATAATTTTAAATATGAGATTAAAAGCAAAACTTATGGAGAGCAGAACTATAACTAATAATAGCGATTTAAAACTACGACACCAATCAGTTGAAGGAGTTTATACCTTTCTAGTTTTATTCATGATCTTTCCTGCACGCTAAAGGTAAGTTTTACGTTTTTTTTTTGTTTTTTTTTTATCTGACTTCACTTTCTTTTACTACTGCAACAGGCCAAATAGGTTTCTCTTACTGATAAGATAGGTAGGAATTATTATCGTAGGTATTTAGAACTATTTATATTGGTTAGATTGATGAAAGAAAATACCAACTCACCGATTAAGGGCACCCTGATGAACCAGTAGTATTATCTTTTAGGTTACCGCGGCCATTTTCATGAAAAACACTTGAGTTCCCGGAATCAGACCGCGTCAGTGGTTTGCTAAAAACCGATGTTTCGCCCATGTTGGAATGAGCCTTTTTCTGGGTCATTACAACAAAGAAAGCCAATAAAGCAATGAACCTTGGTAGAGACGGGGCGTGGCTCCATTCTAAACACGTCACTCTAAAAGCGTGTAAGGGTTTTCCGTAGCAGAACAAGGTTAAAACTTAAAATCAAACATACATACCCACAAACATAAAATTCAACAATTTTTAAATTTTATTTAAATAAATTATTTAAAATTAGATATAAAAAGTGTAGATAACAGATTAAAACTTGAAGTTATTAAAGCAATTAAATATTAATATTTTTGTATAGAGAATGGGGATAGTTACGGACAACAATTTAGATAACAAACGAATGCTTGTTTTGGTAGTGAACCCTATTTTATAAGAGATTAAACATTAAATGTGTCGGATTTAAAAAAAAAAAGAATAATAATAATAATAATAATAAATACAAAACTTAAAACAATAGAATACTGAGGAAAAAGCTATGAACAAAAATATACATAGACGAGAGAGGAGAGACAGATTAACTTCGAGAGATATCTCAGAGATTATGTATATGTATATAAAGGAAACAAGCATTCATACAGCGAAGTATAGATATAACAAAAGATAACAGACAAGACACTTTTTTACACATTTCTTGCTTTCGTGTTAAGATAATGTGAGTAATAGAAGTAAAAAGATAATCATCATGTTTAGCGGGGCCTATGTCAGTCGTCCTCATTTATTCCGTTTTAACATTAAAAGTTAGTTTTAACGTCCCACTATATTTTATATACATACATATATAGTATAGTTAAATCGTTTGTAGAAAGAACGTTCCTTCATCGACAAACGTCACGGATTATATATATATATATATATTGACAAAGGAGAAGAACGATGAAGACAAATGAGTAAATAGCTATTAATATTTATTTTTAGACGTTAATGTATTGACGTTTCAAAAAAACTTTTCTTTTTTTCTTTTTTTTTTTTTTTCATAAATGGTAGATTCCATCATTTGATGGATGTTATTAATCTATAAAAATGAATGAATGTATTTTTTCCTTATAATGTTTTTGGTATATTCCTAAAAATACTTCATTTATACTTTATATAAAGCTTCCGAATTGATTTTAGTCTCACTGGTTGGTTGTAAAATAATAACGCTAAATTTAAAAGCTTTGGAGAAAAAAAAAATCTGATCTAAAATATTTACACGACTTTCTCTTATAAATTTTTATATAAAATCATAATTTTCTCTTCTTTTTCTTCAATTTCGAATTTGACTCATTTCTCTAAAATAAATATATAGTACCGCGATAGGGGGAGGAAACAAAAGCCGACAGTTAGAGAATGATTACATTATATGGAGCGTCAATAATATTGAACAAACATATTTGAATTTTAACGTTCTAGATTCCTAAGAATCACCAAAAAAGATTTGTTTCGGGAAAAAGTTACAAATAAATGTTACAACAAATTTTATAGTTCCTGTATCAAATTTAAAACTGAAAAAAATTGTCCAGTAAAAGCGCATTTCCGGTTTACTAGTTTTCTTGAAACTCGGAATTTTGGCCATCTATTTATTTCTAATTAATTTTGTTTGGATGATAGAATTGTATAAAATTTGTCAATTATAATTTTTTAGAACTGGAGTAAGAGAAAGTAGTGTGAGTGTTTCACACAAGATTTTTTTTTCCTTCAAATTTGGAATTCCAGCGTGCTTTTAATATATATAAGTATTATATAGTTGATAGAACACAACACTTTTGCCGAAGTAATACACTAGAGGAAAACACTAAACGCTACTCTTCCCCCAAGAAGCTTTAAAAAAAATCAAATTTTCCCGCAAAACAAATTTCAAATAAAAGCAATATGAAATTATGTATGTACATAGTATATGAAGTTTTAAAAAAAAAATTGTTGAAGACGGGTTTCAAGAAAATCGTAAAAACTGAAAAAAAATAAAGTTCAGTAAAGACGCACTTCCGGTTAATGGATTATGTATTATGTTAAATCTTCGTGTAAAATGCGACGATAGTGCCCAAACGGAGTACCAACTTTGAACTTCCTCTGTTTTTTTGTTTTTGTTTTTGAGATAATTTTTACAAAAACATACACACAAACACAGACCATTCGCACATCCCTTACAATTCGGGCATATCTACTGATAATTAAAACGGTGTAACAGCAACCAAAAGAGAAGCTCAGCAACCAAAGAGAGCAAAGAGAAGCTCAACCACTCTCTCGCACTGGAGTGGGAGAAGCTGTATATAAATATAGCGACGGACAACCCATAAAAACACAGTTGAATTCAGTTCAATATATCCAATCGCTACGTGTCATTTTCATACCACTCTACCTTAAACATTTCTCTATTGTAAAGTCCAGGCAGTCTCTGTGTCACTTAATTAATAAAAGTTAACCAGTGTTAACCAAGTCTTCTTCTTATATCATCAACCAGTCCTAAATTCTCTCCACCTAACACATTGTAATGACATGGCAAAGTCATTGACATCGGCAAAGTCACAAACACCAAAGAAAGAATAATTCACAACTAGTGGCAATACCCAGCTGCTATCTTCACAAAGGATGGCAGTAATAAAAGTATAACCAGCGACCGGTCGCCGGCTTCAAGACAGCCGCGGCCAAACAAACGATTAACAAAGCCTTTTCGTCAATACTGTACATCAAAAAGCAAGCACCGAAAAGGTTGACCACTGACCTAAATAAGGTCAGCAAACTACGAAGGTCGCACATGGTCGCACGCTAGGACAGATGTCTTGGTGTGAGTGTGGCCAACACCAATATATAAACTCTATCTTATACAACGAGGGATCATTATATCAACTACGGCCAAACGAGCACGTCTATATACCCGAGCGGCAATTTACAGTTATATTCAAACTTATCATTCTTTAGTAGTGCTTCTTAGTTCAGTTATTTCAATCATTCTAATTTATTAATAATTTATCTTCTATTTATTACTAAGTATTTTGCTAGTTATTAGTTACCATTTCTAACGTTCTTATTATTGTTAAAATACAGTTTATTTTTATAAAATCCGTTTAATTATTCGAGCACTAACTTCCAAAAACTCTCAACTAACTTCCGCCCTCTTCAAGACATCTACTACATCAGGAATCTCACACATCAAACGATTCCATTACAACATCCATTATAACGGTAATTCTGGTAAATGATTTTTACATCCTTAATGTTAAAATGATTTTAAATAGTTCTATTAAAGTTTTGATGTTAAATTTCAAATGTTATATCGGGTTGGTTGAAGGGATTACTCAGTGGTGGCGCGCTGGACTAGCAACGCGGGTCTGAGAATCCAGCTTGCTTGCTGCCCTTAGATTTTCTTCCTAGGAACCTATACAACTCACTGTCCGGTGATGGACAGTGTTGTATGCAGCTAGAGAACACTGCTTGCAGACCGGCAGTGCACTGTGAAGGCTCGGGGGGGCACAATAGATCTTTCAGGTGCACTGCAATAATCCTCTATAACAATCTACATTGGGTTGATTCAAAGTTTGTGGCAATCTCATCTTGAGATCACTTGGACTACACTGTAATCAATTCTACTACCTACCTGCATAGGTACTCGTCTTCCCAAAACCTCAGATATTTATTACAGAACAAAGGTGTAATATGTGAAGCTCAAAGGAAATTTATTATTTTACATTTAATTGGATTAACAATAAGGGAAACACGTACACAGATTCACAGCAAATTTCGATAATTTATTAATATCGCATACTTCCTCTTACCGGGAGCAAAAGTAAAGTATTAAACTTAAATCGGAAATGGAGCTTTATGGAGAGTTTCCCTCCAATCTCCTTCTCATGTGCAGCATATGGTTTATAAAAAGTGTTTTTAAGGTTACTTTATTGGGAGGAATTATAATTAGAAGAACAAATAATAGCGAATAATATTAAGATACTCTAATATCACTGTTTCTAATTTACGGAATCCACATAAACTATTGATAATTATTTATCTATCTTAATCAGTTTATCATTAAAGTTAAAATAAATTCAAAGTTAATAATTAGAAATTCTAGTTGGAGTTTTCTTAATGTACATAAAAAGTATAAACTACATAAGCTTTCAGCTTAATGAGCTGGAGAAGTATAAAAGAAAGAGCGGTGTAAAGTTTGGTAGCGAGAAGTAGGCAAGTAGGAAGTTTAGAAGTAATAGCTTAGTATAGAGGGTTGGATACGTTGGAGCACTTAAGGAACTAAAGAGGCCGATTGAAAGTAAGGTTTCAACGTGTGATATAAAGTGATTCTAGTGTAAAAAGAGAGAGAAAGATCTAGTCTTCAATCAGTGATGTCGGAATAGAGAGGAAATTGAAGGAAACGGTAGAATGATAGGTAGAAGAAGGATTTAGGATTTACAGTGGCCGCTTTACTTGCTGTTATATAGCTGTTGCAGTCGAGGTTCCAAAGGGATAGACTGAATGAGTCGGTTACTCCACTGACGGCTAGCCGATTGCCTATTAACTGGGAATAATGACCAAATAGCATGAAATGAGTGTTAGCTTTTTTCTTTTCTGGCACCTTTTTTTTTTTTTTTTTTTTTTTTTACCCGCAAGTTGTAACTGGACGTATATGTGACTGAAATCTTAAAGACTTAAAGAATGGATTACTATCCAAAATAACTTCATCCATTGTATTTATATTCAATTGTTCACCGTCAACTCAGGAAGTATTGCGAACCTGCCAAATTTATTGATATTGAGTTTCCACAGGATATGCATATTTTGTGGGCTCTAAGTTCGAAAAAGTGACTTTTACAAATTGATCTTGTGGGCTTATTGAATACGTTGTGAATACCGTGATGACTTTTTTTGACATGTACCACCTACTTGTCTGTGAAAGTTGACAAGGTAGAAAAAAATGCTAAATGATACCCAACTTTTCTTTTAAGCTGCAGATATAAGAGTTTGCTGAACCGACTTTCTGAAAAACTGAAAAAAAAACAAAAATTCAGTAAAGTCGCATTTTCGGTTGATGGATTTTACTCGAAATCTTCGTGTCTGATGCGGTTGGCACTCTGTAAAAGGAATACCAACATTCTGTGGTTTTTTTTGTTTTTTGTTTTTGAGATATTCTGTTTAAAACACGCACACCAATCACTAAAAACAATTTTATCGTATTCAAAGAACCTCAAAATCATTTGAAATACTAAATTTCAAAAATTTGTCAGTTCGCAATACTTACTCTTAACCAGCTAGTAAGAGAAAGTAAAAATCATCAAAACCGTTAAAAGCGTGATCGACAGTGTTTAAAAAAAAAAAATAAAAAAATTTGTTGCAATAGTTACTAATTCTAATACAATTTTTATTTATTTATTTATGGCGCGTCAACATCTATAGTCATTAGCGCCTGGAGCCTTCTCAGTGCACTGCCGGCCTCCGGACAGTAGTCTCTTGCTACAGACAACACTGTCCACCATCGAACAGTGAGCTGTAAAGGTTCCTAGGAAGAAAAAAATCTAAGGTTTAGCACTGGACTCGAACCCGTTACTTCCGCGTGGGAGTCCAACGCGCTAATTACTTAGCTAATCCCTCTCCTTTTTATGAATAGTAATAGGTCTTTTGTAAATGGATTTTAATGATATTTTCCTGATTAAATTAGTATTATTATTATTATTATTACATTTTTTCCTCGGCCAAAGGTTATACAAAGCCTCACGGCAGCGGCAAGGAAGGCTTTGTTTTAATTGCAGGTAGAAGGAAACAGAAAATAGAGAGAGAAAAAAAAACATTATTATTATTATTATTATTATTATTATGCAAAAAATTTCATATAGAATATAAATATTTTTAGAATATTGTTGACTTAAGTTATATTTATTTTGGAAATATAACAGATAGAGTGAGTTATGGATAATGTGTTGAGCCCCGGGTAGTAATATTATATTGCAAAAGTACTTAAGGAATAGGGGTGGGAGAGTGAAAAACGAAGGATTTTCTCATCCATTTTGTTCGAGTTTTCATATAAAATACAGTTAAATTCCTTAGAACAGCGCATCATACCATTCACACACTTACATTCCGTATTTTGACCAACTAGATGTAAACTTATCATGCCATATAAATGATTATATATAATATATATAAAAAACAAATTTTAACTTAACTATTATAAAGTAAGTATACATAAACATGAAGTACTTATTAAAAAGTTTTCGTGTTTAAACAAAACTCTTCTCTACACTTGTTTTTCAATTACTTTGCCAGACGTTATTGGAAAGCTGAACTAATATGTATGATATTATCAAAATAATACTGGGTCAAAAAGAACGTTGAAAAAGAATTAATAGCAGTTTCAATATATATCAATATAGCTGTATGCGTCTGTGTGTGTGCGTGAGTGTGTGTGTGTGTATGAACAAAATATCTCAAAAATTAAAAAAAATCAAGCACAAACTTGATGCCATCGCTACTGACACGAAGTTTTCGGCCAAAATTCATCAACAGCAAGTGCGGCTTTACTGAATGTTTTTATTTTTTTCAGTTATTTACGATTTTATCGAAAACAGTTCCGTTTTTCTTTAAACTTCGTTCGTATACGGTCTACCAACATATAATCGTATCATAATTTATTTGAAACATTTTCTTGGGAAAATTGATTTTTTTTGGGGGAGGAAGGAACAGTAATGTTTCGGCTTTCCTCTAAAGTACCACGTCAATACAATGTATGGTTCTACCACTTAAATAATATCAATGTATACTAGAAACACTGCTAGGATTCTAAATTTGAAGAAAATCGTTTAACTGAAAGTGTAACTTTATAGAATAGATTTTTGAGATTTGCCCCAGAAATGACTATAACGATTCCCTTTAAACTTGGAAAGGAAATCTGTATGAAATGTTTATACGGCAATGGCTAGAGGAGTTTTTAAAGAAAAAAAGAATTCTTTGTTGCTCTTCGTATCGGGTACCATTGGTACCTTTCTTCAGGAGCTCTTTGAAAGGTTTCTCCGTTTTAAAGAGCTCCTGAAGAAGTAAAGCAACAAAGAATTCTTTTTTCTTTAAAAACTCCTCTGGCCCATTACTGTATAAACATATCTCATTATAATTTTAAGGCCTTATGTCATTTGAAAATCGTTATAAACCTATACTTCTTTCCCCAAAAAATAGATTTTAAAAGAGACGCAGGTTTCCAACCCCTGCGCTAGCACCCAGCGCCAATGTGGATAGAATGGGAATTATCTCAATAAAGTGAAATAAGTAAGTAGTAGGTTACGCTGCAAAAAAAAGGTGGTGTTTGTAAAGTTTTATATTAAAAAAAAAATAAGTTATCTGTCAGTAGCTTATGTTAAAATTTAAAGAATTAACGTGTCTTTTAGTTTGAAGTGTCTTATGTCAATTGAATTAATATAAGAGAGAATAATATATAATTAACTGCAGCTAGTAAGTATTGTATGTTGTTTTATTAAACTAAAAGGTGAACTTGTAAACAAAAGTCAGTCTCTTTAATTTGTATTTCGTCATTATCAATTGGAACAAATAAACAAATCACACTATATTCACAATCACAAAAAAAGGAAAAAAAAAAAAAAGAAGCAAATCGTACCAAACTCCATTGATACAGATTTATGTAATTATTTCAATAATTGAATTATATTAGCATTACCAACTTTTTTTCTTTTCTTTTAACCGGCCATATTTTAATTAGTTATTGACATGTTAGTCAAATGAATAAGACTGGCCAAACATAAAATGTAAAATCAAAATAACCTTATAGAGTGGATTGCATGGTTATAATTCACAAAGCATTATTAAACATTAAAATTCAACAAAAACAAACCAATATGAATTTCATATATATATATAAAACAAGCGAATGATGATGACAACCTCCTCAACAACAACAACAACAATGTAGAAGAACTACAACAACATTTTGTTAAACAACACAATGTTTGTTGTTATTAGTATTTGTGTTCGATTCAAGTGCTCAACAAATATTAACTGTCGCTTCCTTTTAACGATTATGTGTCCAAGGCTATTTCTATAAATATATATAGTTATATACCTATATATATGGCCTCTGTGTATTGTTCTTCCTATTCAAGCTCTCTTTGTTGAAAATTGGTACTGTATGTGGTTGTGAACAGGGATGTAGGTTATATGCCCACTGTTTACAAGCATTATTTATATCTCTTCATATTTACCAATATAACCGAAAACTTCCAAAACACAAGTGACATTCTTTTGTTCTGTAATTTGAATCGACGAATAAAACCAATTATTTATTTATTTATTTATTTTTTATGGTTTTTGAATTATTCTTAAATAGGTATCTCTTTTTACTTTCTTACACTCCTAGTAAGAGGAAGTATTGTAATCGTGTCAAATTTTCGATATAGAGTTTTAATCGGAAACATCCGTTTTGAGGTCTCCTGAGTCCAAAAAAGTGGTTTTTAGAAAAGGGTCTGTGTGTGTATGTGTGTGTGTGTGTGTGTGAAAGTATGTATGTATGTATGTGAACAGCATAGCTCAAAAACGGAAAACCGTAGAAAGTTGAAACTTGATATTCCTTTAAGGTATCACCATGGGATCTGACTACGTTATCTGTCAAAATTCCTCAACGGAAGTACCACGTTACTGTTTTTTTTTTTCTTTTAACTTCTTTGCGATTTTCTCAAAAATGGTTCCTACGATTTTCTTGAAACTTGGTACTTCTACTACACATACAAAGAGCTACAACTTTTATTTAAAACATTTGTCCGGAAAAAATCATTTAGGAGTACTTTTGGGGGAGGGGAAGGAGGTGGGCTTCCACTAAAGTGCTATCTCAGTTTATTAGACAATTTTGTCATCTAAATAGTGTTAATTAGAATTAAATATATTGTTGAAATTCAGTGTTTGAAAACAATCGGATACCGGAAGTGCCTTTACTTTACCACTTTAGTAACTGAAATTTTCACATTTTCGCGATTTTCTCAGAAATGGCTCCGACGATTTTCTCGAAACTATCTGTATAAACTACACCTACAAAGACGTACAACTTTTATTTAAAACAATTCTCTGGGAAAATTCATAAGGGCATTTTTAGGGGAGGGGGTAGGGTTCTGTTTTTCTCTAAAGTGCTATCATAGTTGATTATACAATTCTATCATCCAAACAAAATTAATTAGAAATAAATAGATGGCCAAAATTCCGAGTTTCAAGAAAATTAGTAAACCGGAAGTGCGCTTTTACTGAACAGTTTTTTCAGTTTTCGACGAATTTCATTAAATTTGGTACACTAACCATAAAATTTGTCAATTACAATTTTGAGAACTGAAGCAAGAGAAAGTTGTGTGAGTGTTTCACACCAGATTTTTTTTTCTTTAAATAAATATTATCCTTCAATTGTTCTCTCGTTATAGACAATATTGTAAATCACCGGACAGCCAGCTGTAAAGGCTCCTAGAAAGAAGGAAGCCCAGCATTGTTGGACTCAAACCCGGGACCTCCGCGTTGCTATTCCAGTGTGCTACCACTGATCTAATATGTGAACCACTGAGTATTTGTGAACAGATTATCTCGAAACATGAAAAGTGAAACCGGACTTGACGTTAACCAAGGTAAAGTGGATCTCCTTATAAACAAAAAAAAAGTAAAAGTTCTGCTTATTAGCCGGCGTCCCCTTCTGGAACTCCACTAGGAATGGGATGATTAAGAAATACAGCTTCGTTAAAAAAGAAATATGCCACTGTAAACGGATGGGAGAGAGTGGAGGAAACGGAAAGGTGAATGAAGAGAGGGGAAATAAACTAGATATTTCGTTACTGGTATCTCCAATATTGTTACGAAGGTTTGGTCAAATACGACTATAAGAAGATGCACGGAATCAATGGACAAGTATCCTAGTATTATTCCATGTGGACATTCACGGTATTAGATACGTCTAGTTCAAACCATGACCAAAAAAATTCGAATCAGGAGTTTCGATTAATCGCATACATACCATCCCTAAAAAACTTGATATTTTGTTACCATCTCTTTGACCGAAAGTACGACTTTACTACATGTTTCTCATTTTTGTTTTTGTTTTCTTTTCGTATTTTTCTAATTCGTTTTTTTTTTTTGCTTTCTTAGAATCTCTCTAAAATCAATTATCAATGACGGTTTATTATCAAAGAAAGCTAACGGCATCCTTCTTAGCACTTACTAATTAATCCTAAAATCTTATCTCTCAGACAGATTCTTCCAAGTCTGTGAAGGCATCGCATTCTCTTCCATCCATCCAATTCCCGCCAGCATACCACACGGTAGCATCTTTGCACGAGTTCTTTATTTAATATAAGTATACAGCTGTGATTTCCAATCACCTTCGCCGATGATTCACGGCAATCCTGTCACCAAACTCCGACCATTGTTATACTTGACACTCTAGCTTACACTGCTTGAAACCTGAACTTTTTCATTTTAGTGTAGGAAAGTGATTTAGTGTATTTGTAGTTTAGTACAATAAATTTAATGAAATTCATTGGTGTTTATGAAGAAAACGCAGAAAACTAAAAAAAAAAAAAAAAAAAAAAAAAA
>JAAEAF010007309.1:0-55373 GCA_011037195.1 Triatoma infestans
AGATCCAACCAGATGCCTGAGAGAGTTCCGTGAAAAACATAGCAATTAATAGCCTTGACGGGACCCCCTATGAGCATTTTGGACTGCCGAAATCCAACTGAGCTCATCCATAAGGATGAATGCTGTGAAGCTGTCCATGTCTGGAAGCCTGACAGACATGTGACAGAAAACACGCCAACAGCAGGCACGGGACCAATGAAAGGAAGAGGGGCTCCTAATTTGGCAAACCTATCCACCTCCTCATTCCCAAATATTCCCATGTGACCTGGCACCCAGACTAGAAGAAAATCCTTCAGAGAAGAAAGCTCTTCCTGTCAGAACATTCTAACACCAATCTGGAAGTGAAGACATATGAACTCAGCGCCTTCAGCGCAGCTTGGCTGTCCGAGCAGATACAAACACCTTTTAGGTTAGTGTTAAGTACCCTTTCATCCAAGACATAACATAGAATAGCATAAACCTCAGTCTGGAAGACCGTGGACCATTCACCAAGTGATACTGCCAAATGAACTCCGGTCTCAAAATAGACCTACCATCCATTCTGGAACCGTCCGTGTAACCCGGAAGTAATTATCAGGTATCACGCCAGACGGACTTAATCTTGACCAATCTTCCCTAGAGGGTAACCTGACAGTGTAAGAATGCTGGAAAACAGAAGTCTTCAACTTTCTATCAGAAGGAAAACCTGTAACAGGCACCTTCAAATGCATCTCGCGATGAATGGTAGAGTGACCTTATCGCTTACCCTCCCAAAAACATGCATGTTTAATTCTATAACAGGCTTTAATTGCCTGGTTTTTCACCTCCACAAAGAGAGGTGGAATTCATAACAAAGTCTCCGTGGATGCGGTAGGAGTAGTCCGAAACGCACCAGTCACTGCCAGGCAAGCCAAGCGTTGAATATACTCAAGCAGCAGTCTAGCGGATCTTATCTCAATGCGACGCCACCACACCACAGCCGCATATAACAACCTAGTTTTAATAACCAACCATACCATAAATCCCAAACATCATCTTAGCAGTAATCCCCCAATTTACCTACGATTCTTCGACATTGCCAAAAGGAAATAATTGCCTTTTGATGCTGTGCCTTAACATGTTCCGACCAATTTAATTTACTGTCAAGAACCACCCCGAGAAACATTCACCGATTTGCAAATCTGAACAAAAGTTCCTAATAACCTAGGAGGTTTTAATCCCACGATCTTCCTCCTATAAGTAAATAAAATCACCTGGGTCATACTGGGATTAATTGAAAGAGCCTTATCTTGGAGTCCAATCATATACCATGTTGAGGGTAAAATGTTACTTTCGGTTGATCGAATTTGACCAAAACTTTTATGTGTCATTTCTTCGAGTAGAACATAAACAGAATATGAAATTTGAACTTTTTGCGATTTTCGCCTTTTTCTGATCGCAGAAAGAGTTATGTAAGTAAATAAGTCTAAAAATTCAATATCAATTTTTAGACTTGTTTGAATAAAAAACAGAAAAACTAAATTTTTTTATCCCTTATAAAATACTGTTTGTTTTTTCCCCATTTAAACAACAGCCCGACAGCAAGTCAGCAAGTAGATAACTGAATTTGAGAATTTTTGGCAGGCGCAAGAAAAAAGTTTTTCTACCATTTCATATAGCCTATTAATCCTTCCGACGGGGTAAAGCGTACATTGTTTGCTATGAAGAATTTCCCCAACACAGGAGTGTTTATTCCATTATTGTAGTCCATATTGTAGAAGAATTGGAAATATTTCTAAAGAGAGCCATATTTACAATTATGGATTAACTAGGGGGTTACATTCCAATAGGACTAACTTAAAAAACTCTTTTTTTACTTTTGGAAGGAATTTTATCTCTAAAACAGGGCATCAGCTGGTTGCTAATGTAGTAAACTTACGCAAAATAGTTTTGGCTCTATGATTTAATGTTTTTCCGTCAGTTATTTGTGCATATTTTAAACTAACTTCGTGTACAACGTAACTATTAAGACTGTGAAGTACATAAAGATAAAGAACGATTTCTTCAGTGAGTAGTTTTTCATTGTTTTTTCTAGATAATTATTACCTTAACTTATATATTAGTTGAAACAGTTAAAAGGTTCGATAGAAATGGTGTGAAGACATTACTTGATCTACCTATAAACTACTTAATACTACAAGTGTACAAAGCACTTTAAAATGGGCCTTAGCGATATGATGAAGACGCATCCAATGACGGCTCGTCAGCAACGAGTTCATCATTTATAAAAGTGAGCAAGAGAGCTACCGTCACTAAAAACTCGCCGCCCAGCCGGACCAGCAATAGCCAATAGTGATGTCCACAGATTGATTTTATATGGGTTTGGAAGTAGTTACCATACCATTAAAATTACATCAAAAATATCAGAGGATCTGAGGATTCTTACATTTTTAGGTTGTTCTCTGAATAAAGCCTAAAATTTTGTTCGCTTTATTAATAGTCAAAGTGCAATGTAAGTAGGTTGAAGGTTAGTTGTGTACGTAAAACCAAGGTCTTTAATAGAAGTTTGTCTGACAAGAGGAGTGTCATGTATAGAATAGTAAAGATGAGAGAATCGCGACAGAGAGTGAAAGATACTACTTTACACTTATCAGTGTTGAGTTGCATTTTATTAGCATTGCACCAATCAGCAACGGCAATGCAAAGAATGCTGAAGTATATATAAGAGAATAAACTGAAGATGAAACTTTAATATCCCTATAAGACAACGAAATAAATTGATAATAATAGTCAGGAATTACTCACAATTATTACATCCACAAAATCTCTAAAACAGATGTAGTTAAATTTTTAACAATGTAATGCAACCGTGAGGATTTGAATTTTTTTTTTTCATTATTAGTTTGCCTTACAGCATAATATTGCACGGATGTGAATGGATTTTGCAACTTTCACTTGCAACTTATCGACCGACTTTTACTATAGTGATACATTAAAGAGATTCATCTCGCTTTCTATGAAAGAGCTGTCCTTCATATTTTTTATTTATTACTATACTTTTATATTTTTTGTTATTTATGCTTTGTTGAATTTTTAATTAGCATGCCCACAACAACAATCAGGGATCATTGACAAAAATTAGCAATATAGAAGCCATTTTAATTAATCATTAATTTAAGAATTGAATTGAACAATTTTTCACTATAGTGTTACAACTATATCGCAAAGTAATAAATGTAAAGTTGTCGAGCAACAAGTTAAGTTATTTTGCAAGAATCTCAGCTTTTTCTACCAAGTGGAATTTTAATAAAAATTTAAAATTGTCTCGCAATTTTGACTGTGCGAAATTTAGTCTAATATTTCTTTTGTTATCAAGTTTATTTTCATCATTGAACTATCTCTGTACCTTGGACAACAAGTGAAGTCCAAATCTTCCTTGATTCCTTTGAATCATACAGTTCACCTATTAACTTCATAAGCTAATGATTCACTTATCGACATATGGTCGATAAACTGAAACACTAATCAACTGCATATTTGTACTTTAAAATATATTTGCTATATCATCAATCTTGGGTACCAATTTACGTTTAAACTATTTTTGAAAACACCTTTTCAAAAAAAATAGTGGTAAAATCGAAAATTTTGCCTCTATATCTATCTGTTTGTGCCTCCATTAAGACGCCGCAGACATTTGTATTTAGATCAATTATATCACCAAAACGTAAAAATTAGATTTGATTTTCTTTTCAGGGGCTATTATAATGATTGTATAATTTTAGCATTCTTTTTTGGTGAATTAAGTTAATGAAATATTGAGGGGAGAATTTTTTTTAAGAGAACTAATGATTATAAAAAGTGAAGTCTTTAAGTTAATAAAGGAGTTAAACCTTTTTCTTGTATTTTCAAAATACAAGCTTTTCTTAAGGTAATTAACTAAAAGATTTTATCTCATAGCTTTAGAGTAATTGGATTTTTATTTCGTTGGCCAAATTTCATCCCAAAATTATTTTTAAAAAAATAAGAAATGTTATTGTAAGGTTTGCGAAAAATTTTGTTATTGATAAGTTCGGTTCATAATTATACAATTTGCAACGATTTTTATACTAAATAAAAATTTTGAAAGGTGTCAAACCTTTAATTATTTCTTAATCCCTCTAATTACTTGCTACCTTTTATAATAAATTATCGACCGATTTCAGTCGACTTTCAGAATCATGTGTACTTTAGACATATAATATGATATCATTGATTAGCATCATCGTTCAATGCAGAATTTTAAAAAACCGCTATTTTGTAAATGCATTTCTATGTAGTAGAAGTTTGTGCAGCGCTCAAATTCCGCCAACACTGTTCTGCCGTTCATTCAAGGTTTCTCTCTCCCTCCTTCTTATCCACTGTTCAGTGCAAAACAATCTGTGTGCTAACATTTTTTTTACTGAACCGATTTGTCATTATTTTCTGCCCATTGTCCACTATCAAGATGATTGAGTTCGTTGACTTGTAACATTTTTGGTTCTTTAACCTGAATAAGGTACCCACATTTTTGGTGTGGTCAATCTTTTTTTACAATGTGAATCGATCTTGAAATTTTTGGTACAATTAAAAATAGAATCCATTTTCCCGCATTAACAATTTCTGGAAAGGAATTAAAATCAAAATCGCTAAACAAGATACAAAATATAGAAAATACTTCAAAACATTGAAGAGCATGTACACAGCAATCCCAAGCGTATTATTTGAATGCAATTCAAATTTGAGCTGCTCACTTTATATACTACAAAAAAAAAAATGCTTTGTAGTTGTGGTGATTTCTGAAAAGCCGGAAAGTATCAGGGATATTTTCCAGGATGGCCTGCTTCATCAGAGATATTTTCCGTGATATCCTGCTTCTTTTTTGTGGTCATAAACCGGTTTCGGGCGTTCGCCCATCATCAGGATGTTTTTTGTCACACAGTCTGATATTACATAGATTTGCACAGAGCAAATTTAGTGGTTTACAACTCAAGAGTGTGTATGTTAGCACACTGTTTGACAAAAAGCTTCCTGATGATGGGGGAACACCCGAAACCGGTCGATGACCACAAAAAGAAGTAGGCTATCACGGAAAATATCTCTGATGATTTACAGTTTTGCGGAACCAACCACAATAACCTGCTTCATTTTGTGGTCATCGATGGGTATTGGGCGTTCGTCTATCCTTAGTATGTCTTGATAAAACTTGTGCTGTAGCACAGAGTAAAATCAGTATATATTCAATTATTTTTTTTACGCACTCTGTAATGTAAAGCAGATATATCCTGGTATTATACGTGGAATCAGACGTGGAAAATTTAAAGAAAATATTATTAAATAAATAAATATATAAATAACTAGCTAAACCCGGCCACGCTTCGCTGTAGCTCAGTCTGATTTTAATTATTAGGGAAGTAAATAGAAGTATTATAGTTAACATAGATTCACAAAAAACAAATCATTCAGTTTAATACCCTACTTTGCGTTGCTATGAACTGAAAGGAAAGAAAGAAAAAATGTTTTTAACTGAAAGCCTTTTTTTATTGTAAAGCTAGTGAATGGACTACATTTTTTGTTTGTCCGTTTTCTGCATAACCATAAAGATCAGATGGTTTACCGACTCTGGAGCATGCGACAAATAATTGCATGAGAGAAGCATTCGTTTTCTTAATTCAAACCGCACATTTGCAAAGATTGTCCTTGCGCATTATTGATAGTCATAGCGAACGCAAGGCGTATTGGAAATTGAAGTCGTTTGAACTCGAACGCCATATCTATCGGTATGAATGGTATTGTGGAAGTAGTATGTAATTACCTTTATGAGGTCCAATGAGAATTGTTGCTTCAATTAGATTATTCATCAATTATTTAACTACTGTCGTGTACCATTGCATAACTTTGGCTGATTGATGTTTCGGAGTAATATAGTTGGCAGTCCAATTTTCAAATTTAGAATGTGTGGCGGTAATCCGGGAACATCGAGTGAATTAAGAAATTCCGTTGGAAAATTCACAACTTGACTTTGGTCCATCAATGGATTTGTATGTCACTGTTTCACCTGCGATTCTGTTTAGAATGATGTTGTTCATATCGAGTACGTATCATGTATTTTTAGCCGGGAGAATGGCTCTTCCCTTAACCATGCGCGATTTTGATCATTTATTTCGATGCTTTGGAATACCTTGTCTACTAATACTGCGCGAGACTGGTGTGAGGTACTTCTTGACTGGTGGTGGTGAGAAGTACTTACAAGTAGTTGAGAAAGAGGTTCAAAGAGCGCTCACCATCGCAACGCGTCTGAGTCTATCTATTTCTGCCAACCTCGTGAAACTCTCGGAATTTCCCGTTTCCGTGGGAACTTCGTAGTAAGAAGCATATATAAACACTCTTATATAGAAATGCAAGGTTGTGTAAAAATTTCAAGTCAATCCATCGACTACTTTTCGAATTTTTGCGGCCACAAACATACGGATGCTGAATTTTTATATATAGAGATAATAATAAGGAAAGGGAATAGCTAAGTGGTTAGCGTACTGGACTCGCACGCGGAGAACCCGGGTTCGAGTCCAGCTGTGCTACCCTTAGGTTTTTTTTTCTTCCTAGGAGCCTCTACAGCTCACTGTCCGGTGTGGACAGTAATTGTCTGTACGAGAGAACACTGTCCGGAGGGCCGGCAGTGCAATGAGATCCGGGCGCCAATACATGACCATAGTTGTTGACGCGCCTTAAATTTAAAATAATAATAATAAAAATCATTAATTTTTATAACAAATAGTTTTTATTTAATTTGCAATGTCTTCAACTTTTTTTCTTGCCTATTAGGACTACATAGTTACATACATGAATATACATAGAGTGAAACGTATATATACTTGCTATCTATACAGATGACACTGGGTTGTTCCAAAAAAAAAAAAAAATTGAATAACATTTAATAAAAATTAAAACAAAAAAAAAAGTAATGTTTATAATAATAATGGTGTCGTGATATAAACTTTTGTTTGTTTATTTTTTTTTTTTCGTATAATCGTGAGTAACATTTTTTTTTTTTTTTTTTAATGTTAATAGTTTCTGGATTTATTTTGAAACAAATGTGTAGATTCTCCTTAATAAAAGGATTAGGGAAAGATTAAAGAACATATTTCAAAAAAATGTATACAAACAGTTTTATTTTTAAATTTTTTCTAGAAAAATAAGAAATAGTGGTCTGGTGCATGAATAATGTTACAATGAAAAAAAAAATGCTGTTTCGATGGTTTTCTGTCTTGTTTTTTGTTTTACATTTATATATAAATTTATTCACATACATAGGCTCATTAAATAATATATTAATTTATAAGATAATACTGCGTATAATAACATAAATATACAATCCCCCTAATATTTACAAAAATTTTTTTTGACACATATGTTTTAAATACATATAAATACATTTAATAATTATTAGAAAAAATTCGTATCTAAATTCGTAATATCATAATTTTCTTCCTTTTTTTTTTATTTTTAATTATTATTTTATTTTATTTTAGTATTCATTTTGTTTTTTTTTTTTTTTTTTTTTTTGTTTTGTTTTTTTAACGATCATTGGAATATACAAAGTTTTTTTTTTTTCGCTCTTTTTTGTTTCTTGCTCGATGATACAATTTATACAAACACGTATTATATTACCTGTTTAATAAAAGAAAAAAAAGTCTTAAATTTTTTTTTTTTTTTTTTTTTTTTTTTTTTTTAAATTCATAGACAATGGTTTCTTTTTTGGTGTATGGAACAACCCAAATGGACGTATAGTACGAAACCCCTAGAATTGTATTTTTTTTTTTTTTTTTATTTATTTTTTTTTTTTTGTGATTACAATATTTTTTTCGCTTTATCGATATTGGTGACCAATAAAATTTGATTTTAAAATATCTATAAACTGATTTCAAAAAAATTTTTTTTTTTTTACTTTATTTAAAATTTTTTAAAGTTTACCTTGTGACTAGTGTGTTGCTGCCTCGAGTCTATTGCTTGTAACATATACCACAATAAATTGAGAATATTCCAAAAAATTTGATATTATTTCTTCTTTTTTTTTTTCTAAAGTTTTAGAAACTTTTGTTGTTTTTTTTTTTTTGAGGGGGGATGGAGAGATTTTTTATTGTATATTTTTTTTTTTCCTTTTGATCAGCAAGTTCAGTAATTTTTTTTTAAATTTTTATTTTGATTCTTTCTTTTATTTTTGTTGATGTTTTATAAACAATTAATTATTTGAAAATTAAATTAAATATTTCATAATTACCCCATGTAATCCAACTCCTGGTTGGAGCAACTATTGATGAGAGACACTGCTTTGGTAGGTACATTGCAAATATTATTTTATTTTTAGAAAAACATACATTTGGTGTAAATAAATAAATAAATGTCTTTATATGTTAAAAAAAAAAAAATGCAAATGTCCATTATTTCAAAAAATTATTTTAATTCAGATAAATAACCAGGTTTTTTTTTTTAACTTTTATTTTATTTAATAGTATATATTTCTTCTTTTTTCTATTTTTTAAATATATGTCATATATTAATAATATATCATGTATTTTATTTCAATTTAAAATATAGATCTGCAATATAACACTGTAAAAAAATATTTTTTATTTATTTATTTATTTATTTTTATATTTATTTATGTTATGGTAATATTTTATGAATGTAGGCTTTACTGTGTTGATAAGGGAATAGACCTAATACAGTAACCTTCAAATAATATAGGTAGCACCTTGTTTGGAGGTCTGGGGTCGTCCCTTTACGGCACTAGAGGCTTTTAGATCGGGGTCACGGCAAACAACAGAAACGAGCATCCTATAAATAAAAAACTCCAATATATATATATATATATATATATGTATATTATATATCACTTCATACGTTCTCCTTGCACTGTACAACTAACAAATTTACAATAATTTATTTTATTTTTTTATTTTTTTTTTTTTTATTTTTTTTTTTTTTAATAATTTATTTTTTTATTATCACAAAGAAATATTGGGTTGCAGCAATGAGGCTGGTCAGGCTCTAGGTGTATCAGGTTTGGTTTCTGGTTGTCCGGTTGAATTAGAACTGGACGAAGGTGGTGGTGAAGCGTATGCAGGACTACCGGCAGCTGCTGCTGCGGCCGCTGCAGCTACAACCGCTGCCATTGATTGCGAAGAATGTGCTGCCATACGACTATACGAATCGAATAATGCTGGATCGTGTGCTGCATACAATCCTCTATAGAGATCAGGATGCGGTCGTGCCGTTGCATAAGGTAAGCACCTATTTGCACGCGGTGTAATCATTTTACAACCACTAGCTCGACTGGTTTCATCTTTATTATTAGCCATATCGGCCAAAGACCAGATACGTGGTTTTGATGATGCCGTCGTACCACCACCGCCGCCTCCGGCACCTGACGGCGGTGTAGCCGAAGGCGGTGATGAAAACCTTGGATAGGCTGGAGCTAGGAAAAGGCATTCGGGTGAATCTGGCCTCGATTCACTCCATTCCGAGCCAGTATCTCCACCACCTGCGTTGCCATTGCCACCGCTACCAGATCTTTCAAAATCTAACCGGTGGCTGCCACGGTCTCCGTCTTCGCTGGATGCCGTGCCTGAATCCTTAGAATCTGAAACAAATAAATAAAAAAAAATCAGTTATTAATCAAGAGAAATTAATGTAGTGGTATAACATTCTATGCACATGATGGGGAGAGAACACTTGCCTTATAGATCAGGGGAGCACGTACATTTCTCATTTATCGGTTATTTTCTATTTGATCTGTCCTGGGGAGTTTTATTTTAAAGTGAATGATTAATTCCTTATTTCCTACTTTGAAAAGTTTAACGAAATAATCTGGTCCAGTTTACTTGGAAATAAATTCTTTTGGGGATTATTGCACTGCGACCTGAAAGATCTATTGTGCCCTCTGAGCCATCTCAGTGCACAGCCGACCTTTGACTCCTGTTCTCTAACAGATAATACTGTCCATCAGACAACATTGTCCCCGGACAATGAGCTGTAGTAGTTATTAGGAAGTGAAAAGCTAGGGACAGCACTGCTGGACTCGAACCTGGGACACCTCCGCGTGGGACTCTAGCACGCTACCTCTGAGCTAGTCCCCCTTCCCTTTACTTTGATCTAACAATTTCAACATTCAAATCACATACACGCACACGCTAAATGTTAGAGCATTAAATGAGACACTTTTTTCTCATAACCAATTGCCCCTGTTTAACCTTTATAGTTGATTATTTTAGACATTAATTCAGATAATATTGCTCTCAATTGTATGAAACGTAAGATACTTTGGGTTAAGTTCGATCAAGTTATTTTTCCATCTTTAAAGTGATAAAGCATCTAGCAAAGTTTCTATTTTTTTTTATTGAAATTACAATAGGTTTTATCATTAAATTCGATTGGAAAAACAACACTTTTGTCATTTAGACACCATTTTAAAAAATAAAGAAAACAATCAAATAATAAATTTAATTTTTTGCCATCAATTAAAGTTGTTGCAATAAAGTTTCGCATGAGAAGTAAATTAAAACTTGCAAATTGTTTGTTTAGCCGGGATAATTTTGCAAGACGACTATTCTCTATTTGTGACTTCTGAATTAAGTGTTACAACTAAGTTCTAAACTTTGTAGACTTTGCATTCAACCATTGATGACTAAATACTTCCCGTGTGGAAAGCACCATTAAAACTGCCAACTTACTAATCCAGATAGAAAGGGAAATGAAGTCTAAGCCAATAACATAGATCCAAACTTAAATATTTGTAATTAAATGCCACAAATTCCGCAATATTATCTAAAAATCAATTATTTTTTCATGATAGGTACATACGATATATGTGAAGTTATATCATTATAACTTTGTTTTATTTATTGGAGTTGGTTTGGTAACAACATTTACAAAATAGGATAGTTGAAATTAAATGACAAAAAGCCCTGATATAATATGTATAAAACACTTTAACTATACAGTATCGAGCTTTAGATCTGGGAGCTAGGTCATTCACAAGATGACACAACTAGATTAAAACAACATAGCAGGTTACAGTTTAATAATAGGTTATATTACATATTTTAGCAATGTTGGAAAACAAGCGGTGTCATTATTTCAAAAGATTTTTTTTAGATTCCAAAACCTAAATTCCCCTACAAACCAAAATTCTAATGTAATTTACAAAATAAATTGTACAAATTGCCCTTCCACCTACATAGGAGCGACGAAACAATATGTTCAAAATCGAATTCGCCAACACAAATATGACGTTAAAAGTAAAAAAAATACAACACAGCTCTCTCTCAACACACTATAAAGAGCTGGACACAAGTTTTGATTTACAGTAAAACTACAATAGTTGGGTAGAGAATAGAATTCACAAAAAAGAAAATTTTTAGAAATGACCCCCATCAATAGAAACAAAACATTTATCAATTTTAAAACAGATATTGATGATGTGAATGCCATATATATGAATTTGAAATAATGATCCCACTTGTTTTCCAACACTGCTAAAATATGTAATATAACCTTTCATCAAACTGTAACCTGCTATATTGTTTTAATCTAGTTGTTTCATCTTGAGAATGGCCTGGCTCCTAAGTCGAAAGCTCGACCTGATGCTGTATAATAAGTGTTTTATACATATTATATTAGGACTCTGTGTCATTTAATTCCAATTATCATATTTAGTATATCATGTTTAATTGAAATGGTTCAGAAGTTTTTTAGAAATTCTAAAAAAACTCTGGGTAAAGTCGCATTTGTAGGTTAACAGATTTTTTCAAATTTGGAAATCTATCAGTGTTTCTCATATGTATTAAATATAATGTATGTGGTAAAACCACTATTATACTGAAGTGGTACTTTAGAGGAAAGCAATACGCTACTGTTCCTCCCCCAGAACCAAGGAATTAATTTGCCCAGAAAAATATATATCAAATAAAGGTGATGGGTGAGGACCTAAACGAAATATAAACAAAGTTAGAGTTGAATATGTGGATGGATCCCGCAACGCTAGATAATATCTGATATTTTATCCGTCATAGCATCCATATTTATATTGTTCCTGACCGGTTTCGGGTTTTCATCCATCATCAGAGCAAATTCACCAAGTTTATTTACACACCAACATGTGTGAGTGTAACAGAAACATTACGTTGAAGTAAATTCTCTACATGAACTTGGTGAATTTGCTTTGACAATGGATGCAAATCCGAAACCGGTTAGGTAGAATATAAATATGCATGCTATGATGGATAAAATACTAAAAGTTTGAGTTTTTAACAATTTTTCGTTTTTTGCAGATATTCTGTTAAAATACGTACACGGACTATTGGATAAAAACTTTTTTAAGTTTCCATTCAAAAATTCGAAAATTTGACATGAATGTATACATCCTTTTATAAGGAATAAGAGAATATAATAAAAGATTATTCATTTAATTAAAAAAAAAAAAAAAGAAGCTAAAACAAATTCTATTACGAAGTGGAAGCTGCGTTTTATGCATGCACTATGTCACGAAGTCTTCACCGGTTTAAAATCTACAGGAAGTTAGGGATGTGCGACGTCGCATTAGTGTTTTCCTGTTTAAATGGTTCAAAAACATGTCCGTTCTAATAATACTAGTCAATATTTTTTAAACCTCAGCGTGAAGCAATTACAGATGTAAATGAATTAATTATTACAACATATCTTTGAAGCAAGATAATTATTAATGGAAATTTTGTCAGAAATAAGTGTAAAAATATGAGCGATTTTACACACTGATTAAAATATCTTTAACTAATTTGATAGAAAGAGTTAACAAAAATCGCTTATTAATTATTAGATACTGATTTCTTTGCCAAAGATTGGAAAATTAACCTATTAATTATTCTTTTACATAATATATTAATTAATTAATATAGGCTCTTTAAAAAAAATATTAAACAAAGACATAATACATATTAAAAAGTTAAAATGAAAATAAACAACTGAAGGGTAAATATTGTGTACTATATACATAGGGGACGATCGTGGAGTTGTACAGCATCCCTTCATCAATATCATCGTCTTTACAAGTGTGTGTGTGTGTGTTTATATGTGTATTTACACAGAGAGGGTATGAAAACCCCTCTATGGGAAATATTACAGTTCCGTTATGGCTAACCCAAACGTCGTCCGCAATAAACTGATTAAGTACTATCCTGATTTATGATGTCATTGTCACAAAGCAAAAATAGTAGTAGACGAAGAAGGCCGGGCTGGCTTTAATTGGGTATTATAGAAGGTCACGTGATCGCATTCGTTGCGCGAGCTTAACTCTTGTTTGCAGACTTACATACACACATTGACAAACATAAACGCCTACCCCCCCCCTCGCTCCCGCCAGCCATGTCACACTGTTTGTATACACACAGTTTGTGTGAATGGAGAGAATAAGAAGTTTATTTCTTTTTTTTTTTTCTTTCAAAAGACAATTTTATTCATGGACGAAGCTAAGCCGACGTTCTCAGCGTAAATATTTGCGTTCAATATACAAAAGGGGTGATATTCACTCACTACTTTTTTATACTATACGTTTTTAAAATCTCTATATTATTTCACAGATATGTATACGTATACATGAACCAATATACTTCCTCCATAGCTATCAATTCTGTTATTGTAATAGACACACATTATATTTACGTGATATTGTTTTTGTTTTTTTTTAAATACATAATTGCGTGTATTTAATAAATTGTTTCACAGGTTTATGGATTTGCTAATATGTCAATTTTTCCTTTAATATTTTTTTAAGAAACTTAATATCACGCTAGATGGCAAATTAAAATGAAAGTAAAATTCGCTTTTTAATTAACAAAAAGAAATAAAAATCTGATGTGAAACACTCACACGATTTTCTCTTATTGTGAAATGGCCAATTCTCTTCCCACTTATCATTCTTATTAGTGTTTAAACTGTCGGCATTTTTATGGAGAAAATCACAAAAAACTGTGAAAAACCTATTCAGTAAAGTCGCACTTCCGCTCGACCGATTTTCTTCGAACTGGGAATTTGGCAATCAGGGAATAATTCTAATTAATATTATTTAGTTGACAGAATTGTATAGCACATTGTTGAACTGAAAATGGCACATTAGAGGAACACATAACTCCTCCATTCCCCAAAAAAGATCCCTTAAATGATTTTTTCAAAAAAAAATGTTGTAGTTCGCTATATGTTTAGTTAAACACTTCCCTTATAGTCATATTTTTCTGATAAAAACATATCCAAAAATCATTTTGAAAAAGAAATCTTCTATCCGATTGATTTGTCCTCAACTGTAGTATTTATTTTACACTAGATATTGTTCTCTTAATAATAGAGCATCATGTTTGCCATCTTCACTGTCCGAAATAAAACTATTACGTTTTTCGCTTTCAGATTCACTGATGCAGTCTGCTTCTTCTTCGTCATCACTATCCAAACCCTTATAGGAAAAACTTAAAGCTAGTAAAAACTTAAAAAATAGTTTAACGAGCTTAACCCTCAATAGTAATCACTATTGATGATAAAATACCGAAAGGATTATAAATAAACTAAAAAAAAAAGCTAAGAAACCAAAAAAAAATCCATAATATTATTCAACAATCCAAAAATCCACTCGTAATAAGTACAATTTGTGGGTGATGTTATTTAATGACATAAAACTATAGTTTCATACACATTAATTAGTGCACAATATTAATTACTGTATGTTATAAAGTTCAAAATAATAAATAGAACAAATATTTACATTATAGTTGTTGTGGCGGTTGGTTCCGCAGAACTGGAAAACATCAGAGACATTTTCCGTGGTAGCCTGCTCCATTTTGTGGTCATCGACCAGCTTCAGGACTTGAGTGTATAAACTGAATTTGCTATGTGCATGTCTGTGTTATCACACTGTCTGACAAAACGCATCCCGAAGATGGGCGAACGCCCGAAGCCGGTCGATGACCACAAAATGGAGCAGGCTACCATGGAAAATGTCTCTGATTTACATTATATTGCTCGAGTAAACTAATTTTTGTAAATTGAAATTGCCCAAGTATACTCAGTTAAATCAATAAAGTGGTTAATATTATAAATTTTAAAGAAAATCATTGGAACCTTTTTCGAGAAAATCATTAAAAAAAAATGAAAGAACCATTCACAGTAAAGTGGCACTTCCGGTCATCCGCTTTTCTTCAACTTGAGATTTCGACAACATATTTAATTCTATACAATATTATATAGATAATAAAATTGTGTAATATACTGAAATAACACTTTAGAGGAAATCATAAATCCACCCCACCTTCAGAAATGCCCTTAAATGAATTTTCCCAGAGTAATGTTTCAAATAGAAGATGTAGATCTTTGTATGTGTAGTTGATATAACAAGTCTCAATAAAATCCATTGGAGCCCTTTTTTAGAGGAAATCACAAAAAACTGAAAAAGAAAAAAAACTCTTCAGTAAAGTGGCACTTCCGGTTGATAGATTTTGCCTGAAATCTTCAACACGATTGAAATAGGCTACCACACAATGAAATAGGCTACCACGAAAAATGTCTCTGAGTCTTCCAGCTCTGCGGAACCAACCACTACAACAACTATGGAGGCAGTGAGGCTATGTATCTTAACCATTTTTAAGATGACCACAAAATGAAGCCAGGCTACCATGGAAAATGTCTCTGATCTAACCAATAACATTACAATAACTAGTAGTATAACTTTGATGCAATGGAATACGATGTAAATAAATAAAAAGTGATTATGAATCCAAAAAAAAAAATTATCAGAAACTCTCAGTTCATGTATCCTTCAGGATTTGTGAATATTGAAAGTTTGCAAAACAACATTCGGGCGTAGAAAATCGTGAACAAATATTTAATTTAAGAGCTTGAAATTAAAGTATATAATAATGTAACTGTTTCAGAGATATTTTCCATGGTAGCCTGTGTTCATTTTGTGGTCATCGACCAGTTTCGGGATGCGTTTTTCAGACAGTGTGACAACACAGACTTGCACAGAGCAAATTCTCTGATTTACACACTCAGTGTGCATTGAATGATGAGTGTGTAAACTGAATTTGCTCTGTGCAAGTTTGTGTTGTCACACTGTCTCAAAAACGCATCCTGAAGATGGGCGAACGCCCGAAACTAGTCGATGACCACAAAATGAAGCAGGCTACCGTGGAAAATGTCTCTGATGTTTTCCAGCTCTGCGGAAACAACTACCACAACAATGTAACTGTTATTCATATATTTAAGGTAAAAAAAAATAGTCTAAACTTAAAAAAACTTGAAAAATGGCAACACTGTGATAACTTTTAATCAATCTCTCTGTAGTGGATAAAAGTTTTTGTAGGAAATATGGTGGATTTAAAGGTGATCATAGCAATAATATTATTTTTGATAAAATGCGTTAAATTCACACGTGTTTTATTTAAGAATTAAATTGTATAGCGCGCACCTAACTATGCATAACTCTATTAACAACAATTGTTTACAAAACCGTGACTAATGTAATTATATTTTAGTATCAGTATTAAAAAAGAAAATAATAATTAATTGAATTGTTCCATATTTTATGAGTTTAAAATTTATTTTTTTTCTCATCATTTAAATTATTTATTTTAAACATATAATATATATTTAGTAAACATATATTAATAATATATATACGTATTATGTACATATATGCGCTTATATAATAAAAATAAAAAAAAAATTAAAGAATGTTTGTTTAGTTGCATGACTATGTGTTTATGAATTGAATGATTAAATATGTAGACCACGTATGTATGAATATGATTGCTCTCATGTCCGGATGTACACAGAAGGCAGTTACATGAAATTAAACAGCCAGGCAAATCAATGAATCACTCAAACTTAAAAAAAAAAAAATCACATTGTTTATATACAAAAGGTCTATAAAGCAATAAACATATTTTCCTTTAGAATTGTATAATAAACTGAAATGATACTTTACAGGTAACTATAGCAACAACAACTTACAACCAAAATCCCACTAAATCAATTTTCTAGGGGAAAAATTATCAATTAAAAGTGATAGGTCTCTGTATTTATAGTTTGTGTATACAATTTCATGAAATTCGTCGAAAGCTGAAAAAAAACTGTCCAGTAAAAACGCACTTCCGGCACTTACTAATTTTCAAGAAACTCGGAATTTTGGCCATCTATTTATTTCTAATTAATTTTATTTGGATGATAGAATTCTATAATCAACTATGATAGCACATTAGAGAAAAATTATGGAAGATTCTTCTCGACCGTTGCTTGAATGAAGGAAAAGGATCGTGAGTTTCGGTCTTTTTTTGAAAAAATAAAAAACTTAAATTCTTGCCAACGTTTCGACAAATATATTGTCTTTTTCAAGGCATAAAAAAAAAAAAATAAAAACTATTAAATAATCTTTAAAACATATTAAACTTGAAAACTTATGTATAATTTTGTAAATAAAATGTTGAGAACACCTCAACAACACAGAGAATAGTGCAACAAATAAAGATCAAAGTTCATCAAGTTCAAAAAAAAGTTTTTTTTTTTTTTTTTAATTTTGTTCACTATTCTCTGTGGTTGTGAGGTGTTCTCAACTTTTTATTTACAAAATTCACGTAAGTTTTCAGTTTTGATAGTTTAAGATTATTTAATAGGTTTTTATTTTTTATTTTTATGCCTTGGAAAAAGAACACTACTATTTGTCGACACAGTTGGTCAAGAATTTTAAGTTTTTATATTTTTTTTTTCAAAAAAAGACGGAAACTCACGATCCCTTTGCCTTCATTAGAGAAAACATACCCCCCCCTCCTCCAAAAGTGCCTTTATAGTGAAAAGTGTCCCTTAAAAGAAATGTTTCAAAAAAAATTGTTTACATCTTTATATGTTTTGTTTACATAGGAAGTTACAAGAAAATCATCGCAGACATTTTTGAGAAAATCGCGAAAAAGTGAAAAAAAAAAAAATCATTTAGTAAAGTGTAGACGTGAACACACTTCCGGTTATCCGACTTTTTTTTGGAAACTCGGAATTTCAACAACATATTTAATTTCTAATTAACATAATTTAGATGATAGAATTGTTTAATAAATTTAAATAGCACTTTAGATAAAAAACTTCCCTCCCGCACCTTACTGCACCTTAAATGAATTTTCCCAGAGAAACATTTCAAATCAAAGTTGTAGTTCCTTTGTATGCGTAGTTGATATTCAAAGTTTGAAAAAAATCGTCGGAGCCATTTTCGAGAAAAAAGTAAAAAAAAAAAACAATAAGTAAAGTGGTATTTCCGGTTGAGGAATTTTGACAGATTACCCACTGTTAGATGCCATGGTGGTACCTAAACGGAATATAAAGTTTCAGCTTTCTACGATTTTTCGTTTTTGAGCTATGCTGTTCACTTTCACCAACACACACACACAGACCATTTGCTAAAAACCACTTTTTTGGACTCAGGGGACCTTAAAATGGATATTTCCGGTGAAAACTCGGTATCGAAAATTTGACACGATTACAATACTTCCTCTTACTAGGAGTTAGGGAAAGTAAAAATCATAGAAAACTAGAAAAAAAAAAAAAAAAAATCAGTAAACTCAAATTTTTGGTCAACTGAAGTTCTTTAAACTTGGACTTTTAGCAGAAACAATAAATAAATAAAATTATGATAGGATCCCATAATAATATAAAATAGCACTTTAGAGAAAAGCATAACTTTACCTCTCCCCTCAAAAAAAGCACCGCTTAAATGAATTTTCCCAGAAAAATGTTTCAAATAGAAGTTATAGGCCTACAATAGTAGTGTACGAGTATATAAAAACTTTAAAGAACATCGTTTTAGGCCATTTTCAAAAGAATCGCAAAAAACTGAAAGTTTCAATTCAGTAAAGGGGTACTTCTGGTCCAGAAATTTTGACAGATAAATTGTCCCTTAATATTATTCGTACTTAAATGGGACGTCAATTTACAACTTTTCCTAATTTTTCATTTACATCGTTACAGTACTTGTCATTATTACAGGATATGGATCTTGTTTAATAATTTTTCTTCCGTTCTTCGCCCAGTGTACGATAATTTGCTCATCGTTTGCAGATTTTTCGCGTTGTAAAAATGTGCAAGGTCAGTGCTTTTATTTCTACCAGATTTAATATTGTTATTCATTGCGTACGATCATGTCAAGTCCTTCGCTATGTAGTAGTTACATAATTGTTAGTAACGACAGATCCTATACAGTATAATTTGCTTACAAAATGTATTAGAGTTTTCTCACTTTCACAATCCATTTTCATAACAAGAAATGTCTATTTTTTCTATATAGTACTTTTTTTTTTTCTAATATTCCCCCACCGGAGAGGCACACAATGTATTTTACTAGTATAAATTCTTTGAACAGGTGTGTTGGGCCCGCAATATTGGACAATATCTGATATGAAGAAACTACTTTCCTTCAATTCTGACCGGTTTCAGAATTTGCTTCAACCTCAGAGTTAAAATCAAGTTAAAATGTAGTAGAAACGTTTAAATTTTCCATTTTTCAAAATTTCTGCCACGTCAGCAAATCATAGCGCAACATTTATCATTTGTTAGAATATAATGTTAGAAACTTTGAAAACTGAAATCAAACGTTTCTACATAATCTTGTTTAACTCTGTCAGGCGGACGAAATTCCAAAATTGTTCAAAATTATAGAAAAGCAGCATGCTGTGAGATACAAAAATCTCAGTTATACAAATTTTGTTAATGTTTTTTTTTTTTTTTGAGACGTCATTGTGACTCTTCATTGACAAAAGACTCACGTGGAACCTGCACACAAGACTTAAAAGACAAGCACTGACTAAAAGGACCAAACATCTTTACAGACTTATTGGAAGGCGAACCAAATTACCTACAGAACTCAAAAGATTGATATATATTTCTATAATCAAACGAATTTGGACTTACGGACTTGAATTGTGAGGCTCAACTAAACCTACAAACTTACATACCATCAGACATTCCAGTCTAAGCTACTTCGTCAGATAGTTGATGCTCCTTTCTATGTTTCAAACCTTACGCTCCATAATGACCTCAACAACCGCCAATAATGACGTAAAACAACTTGCCAAGACAAAATATATCATAAACTGCATACTACTCTCGCCTTTTGCTCGAATCCCTTTGTACAATCTCTAGCCTCCACTACCATCCCTGACAAGCCACCTCGCCGTTTGAATCGCCAGTGGCTCCCGAGATTTCCTTCGCGACTATGTCCATTAACGCGGCAGTGATAGCGCCGCTTCACGAGGAGCATACTATTTGGACAATGCCCAAGAATATGGGCCAAGGAGTTTCATTCTCTCTGCCACACTTGCGGCAGATTTATTTTAATCCAGCATTCCCCAAGAACTGTTCACCTACTCCGGGTATGCCACGGAGAGGCGCGTAATTAATGTTGAGCAATTATGGCATTTGTCCACTCGGAACCCGAAAGCATTTTTTTTTTCTCACAAAGTGGCAAACACCGATATACTGAACTGTGAATTTAAAATTTAAATCAGAAATGAAGTGGCGCTATTTAACTAGTTAATGCAAGCACGTACAAACTTAAATACCATTCAGAAATTCCAATCTAAGCTGCTTCGACAGATAGTTGATGCTCCTTTCTACGTCTCAAACCTTACGCTCAATAATAACCTCAACATCCCTTTCGTACAACAACTTGCCAAGACAAAATATCATAAACTGCATACTACTCTCGCCTTTTGCTCGAATCCCTTTGTACAATCTCTAGCCTCCACTACCATGCCTGACAATCCACCTCGCCGTTTGAATCGCCAGTGGCCCCGAGATTTCCTTCGTGGCTGATCAGTGCTACTGATAACCCGTAGAGAGTTCCTACCGCTGGGTAGTTTCTCTCCTCCTGCCTTCTTACAACCTACAGTTTCATTATTCCAACATCCTATTTACTCATTGTATATATGTAATACAGATTGTAAATTTCTAAATAAACAAAACAAAAAAAATTCTACTTAAAAAAAGTATTTTTAAAAAACTTATATGTGAGTTTGTTCATTAATTTATACTTTTCATTATTTGTATATTTATATGGATAGAGTTATGCATAAATAAGCAGTATATGTTGGAGTATATCTATAAAAAGAAACAACTGATATAATAAAAGTAAAAAGCACTCAACCGGGGTAAATAAGGACGTTTATATTCACACAAAAAAATCATTGAAATATACATTAAAATATTTCATAGATATATATATACCATATTAAATATATAATATTGCATATTACCTTTTTACAGATGAACTCTTTGGAAATCCAATTTTTAATACAAAAGTAGTAAGAATTTCTTATTATATATATTTCTAATAATACACTTATTTATATAAAAATTATTTATTACCTGGTTATTATTATCTGTTAATTAAAAATTTCAATATTATTTTGTTGTTTCTTTTTTTAATGTTTATTAATAATTACAAGTATTTCTTTTGTTTTATTTTATTTTAATTTATTTTAATCTGACCATTATGTTGTAAAAATTGTTTTTTTCGCTTCCTCTCCAACCACAAAAGGAACAAAACAAAAAAATACTTCTGCCTTAATATAATAGCTTGTTGCGCCATTAAAAAAAACAAAAACAAAAAAAAAAACAACGAAAACAATGAGTAATTAAGTGTTGTTTTTTAGTTACCCTCTATTTTATTTAACAAAAAAAAACAAGAAAAAAAATTGTAGAAACGTACAAGTTTTTGTTTGAGAATTACAGTACATTAGAGGAGGTGTTTGTGATTGTCTTTTAGATTCCACAAAGCAAATGGATATCCCCTGACCTCGAAATTTTTCTATTTCATTATTTTTACAAAAAGAAAGGCTCGGTTAAGTAAAAACACATATCACCTTATTGTTTAGAAATTAAATCATTATTGATAAACAACGGAAACTAATAAAAGTTTTGTTTTTATTTGGTTCCTGGTCTGAGTGTCCCATGAATGCTTGTTCAGTAAGTAGCACGCAAATGCCGCAAATATTTTTTTTATTTATAGGTTCGGATTTAGGATTAACATTGCTTTATTTATGATTTCGACTATTTTTTGTTTCGCTTTAGGAAGATAATGACATAATGACAACGATAACATAATGTCAGATAAAAAATTCTTTTAGGGAATAGTATACAGATCTGATTTGTACCATGGCGCTTTCTTAGTGCACTGCCGGCTTCCTATGAGTATTCTCTCGTTAAAGACCTAGGAAGAGAAAAATCTAAGAGCAGAAGTGCAGTATCGAATTCGACAACTCTGCGTGCTGCTACAACTGAGCTAATCACTTATCTTTAACATATTGTTACATAAAGTAACGTTATTTTGTATCTTGTTATCATAAAGATTCGGAGAAACGAACAAAAAAGAAAAATTCTCACATAAATTTTCTAACAACACAAAAATTCCTATTATTATTATTATTATAATTATTATTATATTCATTCATTATTATTATTTATTTTTTTTTTTTTTACCCCGGGCGCAATCGACGATTATGGCCATTAGCGCCCTCATTATTATTATTATATTATTATTATTTATTATTATTATTATTATTATTATTATTATTATTATTATTATTAGTATTATTATTATTATTATTATTATTATTATTATTATTATTATTAATTTGTCTGTGGGGAGGGAAACCCTACGCTATCCAAAGCCTCATTGGGCCCATATAGCTACCGCAAGAAAAACAACAACAAGCCGGGTCTATAACAAAACTCCAGACCCGGATCTAATCCATCTAAGATTCACCGCAGTCCGAATAAATCGGACAATAACCTTAAGCGGAAATAGCCTAAGCTCTTCCACAGACATCCTATTCCGACCAAAGGTCCTGAACCTAATTTCCTCACAACCCAAGCAATCAGTCATAAGATGGATGGGTGTTTCCTCCTCTGTCTCACAGACTCTACAAAATGGATCCGGCATGAGCCCCATTATGTAGAGATGTCTCCTTAAACCACAATGTCCAGTAAGAGATCCAACCAGATGCCTGAGAGCGCTCCGTGAAAAACACAGCAACGTCTCACTAATGGCCTTGTCCGGCCCCCGATGAGCATTTTGGACTGCCGAAAACCAACTGAGCTCATCCATAAGGATGAATGCTGTGAAGCTGTCCATGTCTGGAAGCCTGACAGACATGTGCCAGAAGACACGCCAACAGCAGGCTCGGGACCAATGAAAGGAAGAGAGGCGCCTAATTTGGCAAACCCGTCCACCTGCTCATTTCCAAAAATTCCCATGTGACCTGGCACCCATACTAGAAGCACATCCTTCAGAGAAGAAAGCTCTTCCAGTCTTTTTGAACATTCTAACACCAACCTGGAACTGAAGACGCATGAACTCAACGCCTTCAACGCAGCCTGGCTGTCCGAGCAGATACAAACACCTTTTAAGTTAGTGACAAAAATTCCTAAATTTAATTTAAATTAAAATTCAATTCCTAATTAGGGAAGGGAATAGTTAAGTGCTGGACTTCCACACGGAGGACCCTGGTTCGAGTCCAGCTGTGCTACCCTTAGATTTTTTTTTCTTCCAAGGAGCCTCTACAAATCACTGTCCGGTGATGGACAGTATTGTCTGTAATGAGAGAACACTGTCCGGAGGCCGGCAGGGCACTGGGAAAGAGGCTCCGGGCGCCAATGTCCATAGATGTTGACAAAGACTTAACCAGTGCCCAAAGACTTAACAAAATAAAGAAAAATATTTATAATAATAATTAAGAACCTCGAAATATTTTGTAACGACCTTAACACACTATTTTTTTTATAAGGGTGGAATTAATGATGTAGTATATTAGTAAGTAGTGGGGGAAGTAATAAATATTGTGCTTCTACTACTGTAATACGTCTTCCTGTTACAACCAATTTGTGAAGAGATGTGGTGTTAGAGGTATAAAGAGAGCTTGTGCTCACTTCCAATAGCTCTCGTTCATCATATAACCCACTTGGAACACTACAATTATTACGTTAGACATTCGATTGGCATACATAAGTTCAACTATAACTGTTCTACATTCTCAAGTAGAAATTCCTAAGTTTTAACATGAAAGTGCTTCAGCTTGTTGAGTTTATTATTCTTGAAACAAAACCTGTCTACTTTTCTGTAGATTTCTAAAGCTCAAACTATAAATTTAATTCATTAGAAAAAAAAATTATTAAAACATCTTTATTGTGATAACAGTTGAAAGGATTTTCAGAATTCGAGATTTAACAATTTTTTTATTCGTATAAAATGATTTGATAAGATATAGTTATTTATGTTATTAAATTTTTAACAACCGTTAATTGCATTGTACAAATTAGATCATTTATCATAATGTCACTTTAACTAGAAAGTGAATAAAACTATTTTTATAGCTAGCACTCTATTTAATGCCCTCCGCAAAAGAGAGAGATATAGATATAAGATAAGAGTGATGAAAACTTTGCATTTACCACTTTCTTTCCGAATAATTCTGATTCTCTAATTACTATGTTTATTCATATCATTAATTATTAATATTCGTTCCAATTTTAGTATATGTACCGCCAAAGCGATATTTTGGTCTCTTGTGACTTTCACCTGCTCAAGAAGAATAAATCGAATATGATTGAAAAATTTCAGAACGATTGCCATTCAATAGACATTCATAATGTTTTAAACAGTAGATACAATTACTTATATGGACTGGTAAGTGCCTGGGGAAGCGAGGGATCCTATTTAGATTGGATCTGTGCTATTACTAAAATAAGATTGATTATTCAGCTTCGATTATGTAATCTATAGTGTTCAGGAACCTATGTTGAGGGTGCCTCTTTTGCCTTCGATGAGGGCAATCTCTCTTTGATCTGCAAGGTACCGGACTCTGTTTTACATTTCCTCTTCTTTACTGTCACACATTACAACAATATAGAAGAACACTATCTTAATGCATATCTTGCTGACTCGGATACTGAATCCAACTTTTTCGAGAAGCTGTTCACGGCTGGGTCCGTCTCTCATTTACAAATACATTATCAGTGCTCTATGAATTAGAAGTTTCATTCTTTCTGATTAACTAATATCATTTATTAATAACACCTTGTTCATTTTATGACAGTAGTGATGAGTTTTTGTTTTTTTTATGTATTCTGTATTAAATTCTTCATTTGAGAAAGATTCAGTTAGATCTTTCGTCAAGAAAAATGGTAATATGTTCTTATTTCTCCTTTGAAGGATTACGTTGTCTTCCAAGAATATTATTGGGGTGTTCATGTAATTAGAATGTAAGTACTAACTATATTTGTAAGGATGATAAGATCCCTGAAGAAGAAGGCCAATTTTACTACTTTCTATCATTTGTAATGACATATCAAAGTCATAGCAATTTCAAAATGGTATCAAAGTCATAGCAATGTCAAGTGGTTCCAGCCAGCTGCTATCTTCACAAAGGATGGCAGGAATAAAGGATAATTTATAACTAGTGGCCTAGCCGGCCGCTGTCTTCAAGACAAGGCCGCGGCCAAACAAACGAAACCCTTTTCAATACAAGGGTCAATACTTTACATCAAAGCAAGCACCGATAAAGCTGGCCACTGACCTAAATCACTGGTCACCGAACTAACCAAGGTCGCACAATGTAGGAGAGATGTCTTGGTGTGAGTGACACATCTGTGTGAGTAACACTAATATAAACTTCGCTCCACTGGAAGAGGGGATCATTATATACAAGCACGTCAGTAGATTATTATATACGAGTACATCGTTATACGAGCAGCAGTTCCGCGTCCCTATACAGGTTTTACTTATACTTATTTTCATAATTGTGCATCTTAGTTTATTTATTTTAATCATCTTAAATTAATTGTTATTTTAACTTTAAATTATCTAAGTATTTCATGTTAATAGTTACCATTTCTCACATTTAAATTACTGTAAAAATATAGTCTATTTTTTTTATAAATTCAGTGTTAATAATTCGAGCTCTAACTTCCAAAAATCTCTAAACTAACTTCCGCCCTCTTCAAGACATCTACTACATACCTCAGGAAACACAATAAACGATTTCACTACACATTGAATACATGTTGAATACATTTTGAAGTGTTTCTGAACCACCATGGATAATATTTATTCAGAGTAATGAGACAGGACAAAGTAGTAATGTTTAAATATAGCTTTTACTTAAGCAAAAAAAAAAAGTAATTTTTATAAAAATTACTTTTCAATTCAAGGAATGTTACTGCTTTGTTAATTATTTCCCCTCTACTAATACAAGTATATGTAAATTTTGAATAACGTATTATTTTCACATGTTACTCAAACATGTGGTTATAGAAGAACAAAAAAAAAAAATGTCATCAGAAAACCAGCCATACTTCAGTGAGAAATGTCAAAACATTGGAGAAAAAAATTCAACAAAAAGAATGACACCTGCCCAACTGACCACGTGTATTTATTTAGAAGCGGCATTAAATTATTATTCAATTTGTGCCAGTTATGAGGGTACTGGCTTTGCTGCTCGCTTAATAACTTATTCCATGTTATTATTTTATTTATTTTCATTTAACGAATGTTCTCAACAATTTAATCCAATTATACTTTGGGAAATGGAATCAATGGAGGCCCGTGGAATATTTAAAGAATTTCAATAGATAGATTTCATTGCTTTATTTATTTATTTTTTTTTTTGGACATGCACCGTGTTACAAGCGTTTCAAACATCTTCAGGATCATTTGATAAACAGTGTGATATCACCGAATTGCAATGGGCTACATCATTTAACTTAACCAATTATTGCTATAAAGATATTTTGCTTGTCAAAATTCTGTAATATCATCCTGTTTATTCTTGACTTCCTGAAGATGGTGAAAGCCCGAAGGAATCGGTCGATGAAAACAAAATGAAGCAGGCTAACATGGAAAAATCGTAGATTCTATTTTCCAGAACTGCCGGACCTAAGAAACATAATTTTTTTTTTTTTTTTTTACTTTCTCTTACGGTAAGTGAAATTATTGTAATCGTGTCAAATTTTCGATATCTAGTTTTCACAGAAAATACACGTTTTGAGGTTCCCGGAGTCCAAAAAAAGTGATTTTTTTAGAAAATGGTGTGTGTGTGTGTGTGTGTGTGTCTGTGTGTATAGCTAAAAAAAAAAAAACGAAATATCGTAGGAAGTTTAAACTTGATATTCCGTTTATGTCATCAAGGGATCCCGAGAGTAAGTTGTCTGTAAAAATTCCTCAACCGAATGGACCACTTTTCATTTTATTGTAATTTACACAGAAATGGTTCAAAACGATTTTCTTTAAACAAGACATATCAACTACACATTGACAACAACTTATATTTGAAATATTCCTCTGGAAAAATTCATTTAAGGGCACTTCTGGGAAGTGGGTGTAGTTAGATTTACCTCTAAAGTGCTATTTCAGTTTATTATACAATTCTATCGTTTAAATAATATTAATTAGAATTAAATATATTGTCAAAAAATTCCGAGTTTTGGAGGAAATCCGATGACCGAAAAAATGCGTTTTTTACTGAAAACTATTTTTCAGTTTCTGCTATTTTCTCTAAAACGGCTCCAAACAATTTTCTTTAAACTAAGAATGTGAACTACACATATAAAGAGCTACAACTTTTATTTATAGCATTTCTCTGTATAAAGTCATTTAAGGGGGCTTTGGAGGGAGGAGAGGCAGGGTTATGTTTTTTTCTCTAGTGTTATCTTAGATTATACAATTTTACCTTCTAAACAAACTTTTTTAGAAATTTATAGATTGCCGAAATTCCGAGTTTCAAGAAAATTAGATAACCGGAAGTGCGTTTTTCCTGAACAGTTTTTTCTTTTTTCAGGCCGTCAGGCCGCCAGGAGAATGAATACTTGCCAATTTCTCTTAAAAAAATCTAACTCACTTGATGATTCTATGAAAGAATTGTGAAATATGACATGAGAATTGGATTTACTGGCGAAATCCTGAGATAGGTGGTCAATAGTAGGATCACAGTTAGAACGGCATTTTTGGTTGGTGCAAGTGAGTAATTTAAGGAAAAAGTCGATGCTACAGTTTTCTTCGAACTATGAAGCAGAATATTTTTTCTCGAATTTGAGCGTTGGAGCGTTGATAAGGTGTAACAGCGTTTATTATTGCCTTGATAATAGTTGTGAATATATTATCATTTTGGTTTGCATTTCGATTAGTGTCGTCTATTTGGCTTTGTGCGTTTTTCCTGAACAGTTTTCGCGATTTTCTCCATAAAAACATCGTCTATTGTGGCACTGTCCGGGGTTAGTGGTTATATTGGTGTTACTGTTGTGGATGTGATAAAGAAATATATTTTTATTTCATCACACACAGCAGTGGGGGTAAATATTTTTTTTTTTTTGGTGCAAATGGAACGTGTGCTTTGGATACTTTTAACTACTTGCCAAGTTATTTTCCAAATTGTCCAAACAACAGCAATATTAATGGGATGTACAAAAAAAAAAATAAATAACCGTTTTCCAATAAAAAATCAATTCTTTTTTACCATCAAGATATAGCCTACTGTGTTTGACTATTGTAAGCCATCTTTCCACCAGCTGCAGGATTGGCCTCGCTGATACCATTCTTTAGGATTAGTATCAAAAATCTCCTACACTCCAGTTTCATTTTCGGTGAAGTTATTAAATTTTCTTCTTCAAAGGATGTGTGCTATGACCAAAACAAATGATAGCTAAGTCTAACCGTCGGATTGGTATGAAAGAAGTTCGATACCATCAAGTGTCACAATTATTTTCTTTAGTATGATGTGTGGCCGAGCATTATCTAGATGGAACAAAACTAGTATGTGATTGACCAATACTGGATACAACTGGGCAATTTTTGAGTACATTTTATTTAGTTGTTGGCAAATAAATGTTACAATTCTAGAAAAGCCGGAACAAATTCGAGATGAAATATTCTGCTTCATAGTTCGAAGAAAACTTTAGCATCGACTTTTTCCTTAAATTGCTCTCTTGCACCAACCAAAAATGCCGTTCTAACTGTGATCCTACTATTGACCACCTATCTCAGGATTTCGCCAGTAAATCCAATTCTCATGTCATATTTCACAATCTTTCATGGAATCATCAAGTGAGTTAGATTTTTTTAAGAGAAATTGGCAAGTATTCATTCTCCCAGGGTCTGATGAAGTATAAGTTCATGCGGCACTATCCTATATCTCCTTTGTATTTTTCCCACAGTATGGAAATGATGACTAACGGTATCTTCAAGCACTGCCAAGTACTGCAGTAAGTGGTTGGATTTGACTAGTCAGCTTCCAGTAAAGCCTTCTCAACATCACCTGAACTGTCTTTCTTTCTAAGGTCTTTTCCACCACTATTAAATGTTTAAAACCATCGTCGAAAAAGATGACAATTAAGGACATCTTCCACTACGATTTCACATGGAGCAAGCGTAGCTTCAGCAGCTTTACAATGTTTTTGTTTTTTTTTATTAGTGACATAAAATTACTGATATTTCGTAAGACTTAGTTATGGTTTTCTAAAAAAAAAACCTTACAATTAAACCGACTATTTGAAGGGAACATGATACAATATACAAACACTCTACAGAGTCTAAAGATGAATATAATATCGTGTTTGTAAACATAAGATGGGTGTCGATGGGTTTTAAATTCTATGGAACTTCTTTAGTTAGAAAACGGTCATTTTTTTTTTGTATTACCCCATTTTTGCCGGAGTGTATTCCACATATCTTAATTGCCATTTTCTTTCTCATTGCAACAGAAATAGACAGAGAAATACGATTTAAGATTTCCATTCACTAACGGTGACGTAAGTTTTCAAATAGCATTAGAGTTTTTTTGTTTTTTTTCTTTCTTTCAAACCGTCACAATTAAAACCAAAGACAATAAATTCAATTAATCTATTCAATTAATTCAATAAAACTATGAATAATAGTGATTAAAAATAAATACCTAGATTGTCCTTATTTTCTGCGCTTTTTCTTCCGGTACTCGCGTCTTCGTTGTTATTGTCCTCATCGTCAACCCTATTTCGTGGTTCCCATGTCATTTTATTCTCTTTTTTAAGACGTCTTCTAGCGTTGGCAAACCATGTAGACACTTGTGTTAATGTCATTTTAGTTATTATTGCCAACATAATTTTTTCACCTTTGGTTGGATATGGATTCTTTTTATGCTCATTTAACCAAGCTTTTAACGTGGACGTAGTTTCACGGGTAGCGTTCTTCCGTCTAGCACCATTCAGATCCATACCATACCTGGAAGAAATAAAGTAAACAATGAATAACTTGTAACATAAATGTATTAAAATTTTATAGAAAGAATTATTTAACTATAAAAAATAAATATTTCAAGTGTAAACTTTAAAAGCCAAAATGGTCTGGTAACTTCTGATAAATGGTGAGATCTTGCGTCTTCAAAAAGGAAAATTTCTTTACAATTAGTAGAAATAAATGGTGATTTTTTTTTTTTTAAATTTACTTGTTTTAAATTAATCATTATAAAATATTAAGTTTTGATCTGTGAAATTCCTCTCTAGTTTATTTTCATTGGTTGCGATTTATAAAAGGAAAAATTTAGGTGTTTATACTCACTGTTGTTAGTTGCACGGTCTATTGTTTGTTACGCGGCCCAGGTATGGGGGATACAAAGAATATGATGTATTAGAGAAATTCCAACATTTCGCGATTAAAAGAATACTTTCCCAAATAATACCCCAAACTACGCCTTATATTTGGAGACTAAACTTGAAGTCTTGTATTTGTATACTTTTAAATTACATTCTTCATTTATTGTCAAAACACTCAGCAATTTTATTAAACTGGCCTATCTAATTCTCACTCATAACAGCCCAATGATTTTACTCATCCCCCAATGATCCCGAAATAAAACTGATTTCACAAGCAAGAATATAAGAGGGGGAAGGGCACAACAAGGTACCTTCCATAAATTGTAATGAAATTATGCCACCATAGCAAAACAAGCTAACAAACCCGCATCGCATTCATATACTCATTCATACAATAAATACATTCATACTTCACGTATGCAGACAAAATTCTTATGCTAGTTGACCTCTCAGTACTCGAATGGCTCAAGAGTGCCGTTTCAAATATAATATATCATCTCTATAAATTTTATCATCTCTATAAGGGATTAGTTTAGTAAGATCAGGGAAGGGCTCAGTGGTAGCGCGTTGGACTATTAACGCGGAAGTCCTGGGTTCGAGTCCAGCATGCAGCCCTTAGATTTTTTTCTTCCTAGGAGCCTCTTACAGCTCATTGTCCGGTGATGGACAGTGTTGACTGTAACGGAGAATACTGTCCGGTGGCCGGCAGTGCACTGTGAAAGCTCCAAAAATTGGGGTAGCTATATGGGCCCAGAAGGTCTTTGGCTAGCACAGTGCTTGGTTCCTCCCTCCATAGACAATAAAAAAAAATAAAAAAAAAATGGATGGCTAAAATTTCGAGGTTTAAAAAACATCAGGTTACTGGTAGTACGACTTTACATTATATTTCTAATACATTGGTATATGCATTAATTAATATGTGAAATTTATAGCTGAAAATATCCTATCAATAAATAATTAATTAAAACTATGTAAATGGTAATGAGATAAAATCGTGTGAGTGTTTCACATCAGATTTATTTGGTTTTAAAGTTAAAAAAAGAAAAAAAGGTCTTAATATGGATCAAAAAATACAAATATATATAAAACACTGACACCTGGGAGGGGGGGCTGCTGTAGAAGATTTAAGTGTGTTCTATCCAACAGTACTTACTATATCACAAACGCAAATCTTACTTTTATGACCGGTTTTTTTTTTCTTTCATTTAATTCAAGCCACTTCCCAAACCTCTGTCTGCCCTATCCAATGCTGCAGCTCTGGTGCACTTAAATTCACTTCGTCAAATATATTATACATATTATTTTATATTGATAACGAAGTTGTAGAAACAACAAATTGGATATGTAAGATTAGTTGGACTAATCTTTGGATAAGTTAATATATTTTTCCAGACTAACTTTATCTAAAGCATTGAATAAATAAGTAGAAGAAAATTTCTCCATATGCATATATATATAAAACTCTAATAAAATAAAAGCGGTGTAGAGGAGGGTGGTATGTGAGGAGTTCCAGGTTTCCACTTGGTCTTGTTTACATTACTATATCTGTCCATACTAATCCAGTTTAATCAAGTCCCCTATACTATGTACATTTACGTTTTTATAACACAACAGCAAGACTACATTATCATTATCAGCATCATATTTATTTAAAAATACTTTTATTACCTTTAGAACAAAGTAGTGTGAATAGCAATTAGGTTTTATATCATTATAAAAAGAGCTGTGCTAAAAACTATTTTATAATAAAGTAACTTCCAATTGGATAGGTAGCATTAGCATATTAATTTCATGAACAGTATTTTTTAAAAAAAACTCATCAATTGATATTATAATAATTATCTCTGTGAATTTAGATGAATCTTATAATTTTTTATAAATATTTATTTTATTATAATAGCCTACTTACGGCATATAATGGCACTGTATGAAAAGATCATAAGAACTCGAAAAATGTAATGGCAATTATGATTATCTATAATTTATTTCTAAGGAAGAAAAATAAGAATATTGAAGCTTGTTGTGGTCGGTTCCGCAGAGCTGGAAAGTATCAGAGATATTTTTCGTGATAGCCTGAACCTTCCACAGACATTTTGTTTGTGAAAGAGGATATCCAATTTGACCAAAGATCCTAAAACCTAATTTCCTCATAAACAAAACAATCCGCTATAAGATAGATTGGTGTTTCTATCCTCAGTATCAAAATACTCTACAAACGTTGTATCCTTAAACCAGAAAACCTAGATATCTTAAGGTATCCAATCAGATGCCTGAGAGAGGTCCGTGAATGTCATAACATATCAAGACCCTCAATGAGCATCATAGATTGGCGACAACCCACTGAACTCATTCATAGAGATCCCAAAGAAACATCAACAGCAGGCTCGAGAACATGAAAGAGAGAGAGAGGGGCGGCTAATTTTGCAAACTTATCAACCTTCTCATATCCAAGAATTCCCTATGATCTGGTACCCTTCAAGTACAAACTTCAAGAAAGAAAGCTCTTCCGATCTTCTAAACATTTGTATTAACTTGAAAGTGAAGACACATGAACTCAGCTTTTTCAATGCAACTTGAAACTGATTGAGAGTATGGTTTATATCTTACTGAATAGATGATACGAACACCTTGCATTTATAAACAGCTGAAAGAAATACAGCTTCGTTTAAAATTTCTCTACGAGGGTGAGTAATAGAAGGGAGCGGAACAAGAATCCAGTCTGAACAGTATTTTTACTCAAAGTCAATGGGCAAGTTTCCCACCAACTTCCCAGCATGGGAAATTTACGCTATTGGAAGCTGTTTCAGTTCAACCTCTACAGAATTGTCGGATTCAGGTGAATCTGGCTGCCATCCAAACTCCTACATGAATTTCCATTTAATCAGTTCAAAAATGCGAAGAGAATGCATTAATTAAATAATAATCTGGGAAGAAATAAGAAAGTTTCCCTGATAGGATATCGGGGCATGTTGGTGTAGACAGCAAAGAGGTGGCAGATGCGCCGGCAAAGAAAGGTGAAGTAATCCCTATCATAGAGTCGGAATGTATTTGGGGGGGGGGGTATAATCGACTATTTTTTCTAAGAATAGCTGAGGTATGAGGAGAAAGTCTCTGAAGAGAATAACAGTTTTAAATTTCTTTAATTAACAGCAATCAAAGAGAGTAAAGTGAAGAGAAACAAACCCAACCACTCTCTCGGACTGGATTGGGAGAAACTGTATAAATACAGCAACGGACAGTCCATGGGAATTCAGTTCAATACAGTTCAACACAGAGTTCAATACTGTTCGTACAAGCCAATCACTACGTGTCATTATCCATTTTCCACTCTACCATTACAAGTGTAAAGTCTAGGCAGACTACGTCTCTTTATTATTTATACATAGTTAACCAGTTTAACCAAGTCTACTCATTTCATCAACCAGACCTAAATTCTCTCCACCTAACACATGCATTATACTTTAATTAACCTTTAATTTTAAATTTATCAGTTATGGCAATATTGACTGTACACTATAAAAATGATTAATAAAACAGTAATTGTTAATTATATTTATGAAGTACTTTGCACTTTCATGTTTTTAATTTTAAACTACATTATAAATTTTATTTCTAGATTAAAAAAACTGGAATAACCTGTAAATGTAACGAGATGCTCAGAATCAAGCATAAATTATTTAATTGTTTTGACTGATGAATGATATTATTTATTTATTTATTAGTTAAAGTGATTGTGTTCATTAAAAGAGAGAAAAAAAAAAAACCAAGTCCTGTTTATATAGTAAATTCAAGTGACGCAGACATCAGTGAATTATTTTGCAAGCAGCCAACTAGTATGACTTGGGTGGATAATGTTTTACGCTTGATTGCCTGCAAAGTATATATACAGGGCCGTTATAATAACATGAGTAGGTTACAACTTTAGATTCGACATGGTCGTCGTGCACAGAGACGTGGTTACATTCGTTTCGCGCGCAGCAGGGAGATGAGAGAGAGGAAGCGCGCGTGGGGCCGGCCGGTTGGCCGGAGGTGGAGTAGCAATGTTGTAAGGGCGTGAGATCCGCCTTTCCCGCCCTCGCCATTATTTACGGCGTGTTTGTCCCAAACGCAGCCCTTAAACTCTCCTTCTGATCCTTTTCCCAGCCCAGTTGAACGTGGTAGACGCCTCCCGCAAATCCCCCACCCCCATTACAGGATAGAACGGCGCGTAAGTATTAACCCACGGGTTAAAAGAAAAAAAAAAAAAACTAAAAAAACATCCTCCCTCCATCCCTCTTTACTTTTTACTCTTTGCTGACTTTGCTCAAATTAACCACTTCTTCTGCACGGTATAAAAAAAAAAAAGAAGCGAAATGCATAATACCCTCTTTTTATAATTTCGTTCTTTTGTAATTGAATAAGCAATCCTCTCTAACTTTACTCGTACTTTTTTTTCTTCTACACTGGTTTTTTTTTTTTTTATCTCCCCTCCGTATTACGACTTTCTATGCGGCTTTAAGACACAATTATATATCGAAAAAGATATATTTAAATTAAACCGCATTCAAGTACTTAGTGAAAAAATCCGCTTGCAATATCCACAAGATTTGACAGTCTAATTTACTAAAGTAGGTAATCCCTATGAAAATTTACTATTTATTGCCCATTACTGATGTAACATTACTATTTATTGCTCTAAATAATTCTCCAATAACAATATTAATTTATCTTAGATTATTATTAGGTATAAAGAAGGAGAAGAAGAAATATCTTGTGTTAATTGAACAAATTCTGTGGCCTAGATTATATGCTTCATATTCGGCAATGCAGATTTTCGAAATATTGTGTTATGAGTTATTTCATGACGTGCTCTAAGACAACAAAAAGATATTAAATAAAAAAATCTGGTGTGAAACAATCAATCACACGACCATAACATAATTGACATATTATCATTAAACATTTTTTTACTTTTTCTCTTACTCCTAGTAAGTAAGTGGAAGTATTGTAATCGTGTCAAATTTTCGATATCGAGTTATCACCGGAAATATCCATTTTGAGGTTCCCTGAGTCCAAAAAAGTGGTTTTTAGCAAATGGTCTGTGTGTGTTGGTGAAAGTGAACAGCATAGCTCAAAAACGAAAAATCGTTGGAAGTTGAAACTTTATATTCCGTTTAGGTATCACCATGGGATCTGACAGTACGTTATCTGTTAAAATTCCCTAACCAGAAGTACCACTTTCCTAGTTTATATTTTTTTTTTACGTTTTTGCGATCTTCTCAAAAATAGCTCCGACGATTTTCTTTAAACTTGTTATATCAACTACATATACAAAGAGCTACAACTTCTATTTGAAAAATTCCACCGGGAAAATTCATTTAAGGGCACTTCTGTGGGAGGAGGGGTGGGGTTAGATTTTTTCCTCGAAAGTGCTATTTCAGTTTATTAGACAATTCTGTCATCTAAATTAATGTTAATTAGAATTAAATATGTTGTTGAAATTCCAAGTTTGAAAAAAAAAAAATCGGATAACCGGAAGTGCGTTTATTTAAAAACAGTTTACTAAATGATTCCCTTTTTTTTTTCACTTTTCTCGAGTTTTCCTCAAAACTGTTTTTCCACGGTTTTTTGTTGAAAACCAATTATTAAACTACAGCTCTTCCTCTAAAGTGCTATCATAGTTTGATTATACAATTCTATCATCCAAACAAAATTCGAGTTTTAAGAAAATTAGTAAACCGGAAAGTGCGCTTTTTGTTTTTTTTTTTTTTTAACTGAACAGTGTTTTTTTTTGCAGTTTTCGACGAATTTCTTTAAATTTTGGTACACTAACTATAACATTTTGTCAATTATAATTTTGAGAACTGGAGTAAGAGAAAATTGTGTGAGTGTTTCACACCAGATTTTTTTTTTTAATTTAAACTTCAATGTAGGTAAAACTGCAAATTTACCGCCACAAATTCTGCAGTACTATTTAAAATAAACTTAAAAAAAAAAAAAAGATGTTTTAAATAAAAGTGATACATTTATATATCTGTGCATTTAATATTCCAAATTTAAAAAAAGAATGTTTACCGTGGTTTTGAGAAAAAATTAATAAAAAACTTAAATACGTTAAAGTCGCACAGAAACTCTCAAAATAGTGTGCAAATAGCGTAGATAGTATAGGAATTTTAATGAATATCACAAAGAATTAAAAAATAAAAAACAATTCAATAAAGTGGCACTTTCGACTTTTGATGGATTGATGAATTTTGCCCAAAAACTTTCGTGTCAAATACGTTGTAAGTAACAAAACAGAATACTAAGAACACATACAAAGCATCCGCTAAAATTTTGTTTTTAATCACGAAATTTAAAAACTCGAAAATTTCACAGCATCACAATATTTCCTCTTACTAGGATTAAGAGAAAGTAGAAATGATAGGAAGTAGAAATTTGTAACTTCGAAAAAACCTGTCTTTTATATTGTCAGCGCTTGAATGGTCGAAAAAAAGCTTTTAGAATAGGATGAAGAACTGAAAAGAAATGAATTCGAATTCGATAACATATAAGTTAAGTATCTACATAAATAAATATCTATGATTTCTGTTTTAAAAATTTTCTACTAATATTGATTTTTTTTTGGAGGTTCTGAGGAGAACAGTAGCGTTATGCTTTCCACTAAAGTACCACTTCATACAATGCATGATTTTTATCACGTACATAATATAAATCGCAAATAAATATAGTTTATTACGTACTTTCTCACTCCCGTTAGCGATCGTACCAGATTTTCGAAACTGAATTTTAACCGGAAATACATGTTGTAAGGTGTAACAGCAACCAAAGACAGTAAAAAAAAGAGAAACAAACCCAAGCACTCTCTCGGATTGGAATGGGAGAAACTGTATAAATATAGCGACGTATAGATATAGTGTCCATGAAAACACAGTTCAGGACAGTTCAATACAGTTGAGGACAGTTCAATAAATCCAATCACTACGTGTCATTACCCATTTACCACTCTAACTTAAACTTTCTCTATTGTAAAGTCCAGACATCTTTGTCTCTTAATTAATATATTAGTTAATCAGTGTTAATAAAGTCAATCTCATTTCATCAACCAGACAAATTCTCTCCACCTAACACATCCATTATACAAGGCCCCCTGAATACCGAAAAAATGTTGTTTTATTTTAGCAAATTATCAGTATGTATTGTGTGTGTTAAGAGAAAGAATATCTCAAAAATGCAAAGTCCGCAGGTAGCTCAAACTTAGTATTTCACTTAGGTACAGCTACTGCATCAGACACAAGGATTTTAGGCTGTACTGAATGTTTTTTTTTCTTTTCGTTTTTTTTTTTGTGTTTTTCTTGAAAACGGTTTAAACGATTTTTTTAAAAACTTGTAACACACATAAATACCTCTTTTATTAGAATCATTTTCCGAGAAAAATAGGGATTTTTTGGGGGTTTCTGAGGGAACAGAAACGTTATGCTTTCCTTTAGAGTACCACTACTACACATATTACCATCCACCTACGTAACATCCAAAGGTAGTTGGCAGCGGGGGACGTGGACGGAGAGGGGAGTCGCCCGTGGAGCGGTTATTCTCAGTTAATATGGTGGTAACAAATAGAGAAAAGGCCTGGTTGGCCATCTCTGGAAGGAATGGGATCATTGCAATCTACTACTTCTGTCCCAACTTCCACAACACCAATTACTGCTACTACCGCACCATCTGCTACTACCACATCTATTACCACCGTAGAAACAGCAACAACATCAACGGTCGGTGATAAAGAAAATACAATCTCTCCTGTATTTGAAGCTGTTGATGAAGTTCCAGGACCTTCTTCTTCTCAAGAAGATAATGAGGAAAAGGCAGTAGGGATATCTCCAGATGGGAGGTTTCTGAAATTCGAAGAAGAAATAGGGAGAGGAAGTTTCAAAACTGTATATAAAGGTTTAGATACTCAAACTGGTGTTTGCTGTTGTTTGGTGTGAATTACAGGAGAAAAAGTAAAATAAATATGAGCGACAGAGAAGATTTCGCGAGGAAGTAGAAATGTTAAAGGGCGTACAACATCTGAACATAGTGAGATTCTATGACTATTGGGAAGTGAGTTTAACCATTTTTTAACTATTATTAGAAGCATAAATTGATAGAATTCCAAATTTTGAAGTAAATAGGTTAACCGGAAGTGCGCCTATAATGTATAAGTATTTTTGAGATTTAAAACGGTTACTAAGTTTTTCTTTAAACTTGGAATGCATTGTTGTAGAGATAGAAATGTAACACTTTTATTTGAAACATTTTTCTGAAAAAAAATATGTATATATATATATTAGAGAGGTTACATTGTATGCGTGTCAATTAGTTCAAAATTAAATTTACACAAGCTTTCTTAGTTTTGTCATAGAGCGCTCCACATAAAGCCGCTCAGTTATGCAATTGAAATCTCAACAACTATTTTTATGGCCAGCACCATTAAACATTGTAACTAACGATTGCAAATTGAAATTTCTCAAAATTGTAAGAGAAAGTTATGTGGTTTCATATTAGTTTTTTTTTTATCTTATATCAGGAAAATTCATTTAAGTAGGGTCATGCTATTCTCAAAAAAAAGAAAAAGGCATTTTATTGAAGGCAACTAAAAGTCTAATAAAAACTATATGATAATTCCATTTAAGGTTATGGTCCAATTTGATGGTGGTTAGACCTGGGTCAGGATTTTTGTTGTAGATCTAATTTGTTATATAAATAGTCTTTATAACTAGCTTATAGCTATAGAGGGCCAAGTGAAGTTTTACTTGTTCCTGCCTCATAGACGGAATAATATTAATCATCTTAATCAAGCCATCCCTAGAAGAATTCCAGAAGAGTGAGAGCTTGTTGTTGAGGATGCGAAATTTCTTTGCAACAATAGCAAATAAGCAAATATATTAATTTGACCTTATTGCTTTTTTTATGCTTTAGGTGGTGCTAAGTGTGCGGGTAGTGTAACCAGAATTCGCATTTTTTTTTTTTAAATTAATAATAATTTGTAATTTATTTATGAACAATGCGGGTAACCATTATTATTGTATTCTTAAACCCAAATTGCTTGTAATTTTGTTTTTTTGTTTTTTTTAATTACTAAAACAGACTGACCTATGTCAGTCATACTGATGCTTAATTATATTTTTTTTGTTTTTGTTTGAGTTTAACTAAAGGGGTCTAACAGAAATGTTTCGGCCAAAAAACAATTTGCATCAGATCTTTATTGAATGATATTGCAATTTCCTCAAAAACGAATGCAACTATCTTCTTTTAATTTCTTATTCTTATTAGAGAAAAAAAGAATTTTTTTTTTTATATAAACATTTTTACAAGAAACTTGATTTCATAGGGATTTTATGCAAGCTACGACTTAGCCTTAGCCTACGACTTGGGCTTTTCTATAATGTGCCGTTCCTAATCCTAGACAAGTCAACATTCTTTGTACTATAAAGCAGCAGTTCTCAATCTTTACGTCGGAAACAGTATTGGGTTTGTGAAATGATTATACAATACAAATTAACAGCCACTAGTCCTTTTTTTGGATTAAATATAAAACAAAGAGGAAATATTTGGCAGATTTATATAGCGCTTCTCCATGCAAAAATTGCCCAAATAATAGGCATGCAGGTATATTGTATGCTGTAAAGTCTTGAATAACACAGAACTTGCTTGCATTAACTTTTTTTTTTTTTTATTTAGCAATTTACAATCTGTATTACATATATACAATGAGTAAATAGGATATTGAATAATGAAACTGTAGGCTGTGAGAAGGCAGGAGGAGAGAAACTACCCATGGTAGCACTCTCTACGGGATACCAGTAGCACTGATCAGTCCCGAAGGAAATCTCGAGGCCACTGGCGTTTCAAACGGCCAGGTGGATTGTCAGGGATGGTATTGGAGGCTAGAGATTGTACAAAGGGATAAGAGCAAAGGCGAGAGTAGTATGTAGTTTATGATATATTTTGTCTTGGCAAGTTGTTGTACGAAAGGGATGTTGAGGTTATTATGGAGCGTAAGGTTTGAGACGTAGAAAGGAGCATCAACTATCTGTCGAAGTAGCTTAGATTGGAATTTCTGAATGGTACGTAAGTTTGTAGGTGCATTAACTAGTTAATTAGCTTCACTTCATTTCTGATTTAAATTTTAAATTCACAGTTTAGTGTATCGGTGTTTGCCACTTTGTGAGAAAAAAAAAAATGCTTTCGGGTTCCGAGTGGACAAATGCCATAATGTCAACACTAATTACGCGCCTCTCTGTGGCGTATCCGGAGTTGGTGACCAGTTCTTGGAGAATGCAGAGAGAATGAAACTCCGGCCCATGTTCTTGGGCACTGTCCAAATAGTATGCTCCTTGTGACGCAGCGCCAGCATCGAGTTAAGCACACATTAATGTACTTATTAAGCAAAAAAATGTTTTACCTGCCACGAAGAAGTATATGGTATTGATACTGATGGTGCTCTAAGATAAGCCGATATTATTGTCTTTATCGAGAATGGTAAGTCAGCAATAATCCTAGATCCCACAATTCGTTATGAAACCAATGACTAGTGATCAGGCAACAAAGGTGGATTTGGACTAAAAAGCCATATATGAAATGTGCATGCCTTATTATAAAGAAAAATTTAGAGAGCAATATGGCGGTAGGGATTTCACTATTCACGGTATGTGGTTTGGGGCAAGACGTGTTATCTCGCAGATAACTCGAAGTCTTCTTGACGAGGTCGGTATTGACCCATCTAAATTGGCAACCCTAGTAGAGTCAAACCCTATTATAGACTCGTTAGGCATTGTACGTAATCATATACATAGTCATTAATTTCCATTGTTCTTTATTTTCTTTTTTTTTTCGATACCTACTTAAAAAAATTGTTAGTAATTATTTTATTTTTTGAAACAGTATTATCGCCTAATTAACGTAATTATAATAAAATGTTTTGAAGAAATATTAGTAAAAATACCTACACACTTTTATTACAATAATTAGTTCTATTCTGTTACATTGCGAAATATAACAAATTTATATTTGGGTCACGTTACCAGCTGAAAAACAAATGCAAAAATAAAAGCTGCCATTAATGATGTTTATATAGGGAATTTTACAGCCATCATTAATACGATTATGGTAAATTAATATTTGCAGAATGTAAGATAAATTGTTTACTTTATATAACACAACTCTTAAATGTTTTAACAACATTCATAATACAAATAAGAAAAAAAAAATAATAATAATTTATCCCCACTTTTATTCATTTTCAATCTTTCTATAACTAAAGTGGGAATATCTTATCTTAAAATTAAAAATGGCCGCAAAGTAAGAACCGATGGAATACCCACTTCATAATAGTAATAATAATATAGTACATAGAGTATAGAGTTCTGCTACAAACACTATTTGTTATCCCCACTTCCTCCAACTGTTATTATATTTATACTTCAGTCACCTTTTTTTCCCAGATATGTTTTTTCATTTTGTGTGTGTGTGTGTGTGTTTTGTCTAACGTGCACACACACACACACACACACACACACACATACACACATGGTTTCTCCATTTAATATCGTCTCTTTTGTGAAACATTTCAACAGCAAACCCTCCCCTAAATATGATCTACTGGGGAAAGAAAACACCTGTCACATCTGATATGAAAACTTTATGTGTACATAAGTGAATTGTTATGTATCATTTAAATGAAAATATAAAATGTTTTGTTTTATTTTTATTTTTTATTTTAAATAGATTTCTTTTTAATGAAATAAAATAATAATAATATTAATAATAATTTATAAAAAATATAATTACATTCATAAAATTTAATGTCTTTAATTTTAAAATTTTAACAAAATATATTGAGAAATAAAGATAATAAGAGCAACGGCAGTCTTATTAAGGCATTAGAGGAAAAACACAGCTGCATATCGGTCCCAGGCTCAAAGGGGCCTCCCCCCTACGACCTGCCAAATCTCTAACTCCTGTTAATACAATTATTCTTATAATGGCAAATTTTCTTTCAAAATCAAATTTTGCACATTTGCGTTAAGATAAATATAATGATGGGGGGGAACAAGTATAAACGTACCAACCCCTTCGCTGGAACGAAGTGAATAGCGCGCCAATAACATAGAACCAACCAAACCCATATATTTGAAATTTAACGCCACAAACATATATAGCGTACGGATGATTAAAGGAAATCGTTGTACTTATTTTCGTGATAATTCTAAAAAAAAAAAAACTCAACCGGAAGTTGGACTTCCGGTTAAACGATGTTCTTCAAATTTGCAATACTTGCAATGCTTCTAATGTCTATTTATAATAACTATAAATTTATTTAAGTAATACTTTAGAGGAAAACTTTACGAAATTGTTTCCCCCACAACTCCAAAAAAAAAAACCAAAATTTTCCTCAGAAAATTTTACAAATAAAAGTGATAGGTATTTAGGTATATTTTAAAGAAAATCGAGAAAAACTGAAAAATCTATTTTAGTAAATTCGCGACTTCTGGTTGATAGATTTTGCTCGAAACCTTTGTGTCTAAATGGTGCCTAAATCGAATACCAAAGTGACTTCCCGAATACTTCCTATGACCTTTCATTTTTGAGACATTCAGTTCACTTACACACACGTACATGTATATACAGGATGTCCTATTTAAACGGGCCACTTTTGAAATAACTCTTAAACGAAGCAAGATATCTAAAAAATGAACATAACGTTTGTTGAAGTATTTTCGCTCTAGTCTACCGGAATTGCTAAACAGGTTTGGATTAAGTCTTCTCTAAGTGCTTCTGGAGTAGTTAGTTGGTTTCTTGGTATAATTTTTTTTCTTTGAGATATCGCCAAAGAACAAAAATCAAGAGGCCTTAAATCTGGCGATCTGGAAGGCCAGATGTTCATTAACCGCTGGAGTGGGAGGCAGGGAACGGTAAGCTGGCCTTCCAGATTGCCAGATTTAATCCCTCTTGATTTCTTTCTTTGGGGGATATCTCAAAAACAAAATGTATGCCAAGGAACCAAACAACTCTAGAAGCACTTAGAGAAGACTTAATCCAAACCTATTTAGCAATCCCAGCAGATTTGAAATATTGAAATTTGAAATGATACGATTAGCAACGTCATATGTTGGGCAGCGACTGCGCTTGTGCCGTTTAAGCCGAGGAAGTCATTTGAATGTTTTTTTTTTTATCGAGTTTTGTAAATAAACTGGAAAATTGTTTTGTTTTAATGATGTTTTGTCTGATTTTTAAACCCCTTATGGTTTTTAAAATAGCTTTTAAGTTTTATCAGCATTTAAACTCTCTGATTTATTCGAAATTAATAAGAAAATCCGCTTTTAATTTTAGTTTAAGAAACAGATAAATAAGGAAAAAAAACAACAAAGAAAATGGAATCTTTATGATTGAATATCTCGGCAACGGATTGATATATTGAAGTGAAATTAACGATGAAATGTAATTGATGGTAGTGTATTTGTGGTAGTGAGTAGCACGAGCGGTTCAGTAAAAGGGGCTTGTAAGTATACATGTTTAAGAGAGAAGCTTTAGTAATAATCAAGAGAGCACCACTGTTTTTAAAATAAATATATTATTCTCTAAGCAAATTTAAATAATTTACAATATCACAGCTATATCTTAATAAATCAGATGTTTATCTAGAATAAAGGCAAATCACTATCAACTGGCACTGAGTTTAAGAGAGCGATTCCTGAAGCAAGTGTTCTGGCTTGAATGTCTGTTCAGATTGTTCTTGAAGGAATGTCTTCTAATTGTTCGTTCAAATCTTCCCTTGCGAGAAGAAGGGGTAGACAATGCTATCAAGTTCATGAACTCTAAAAGACAATAGTGGTCTTCTACCTGAATAGTCCCTTTGCAAGCGAATGTCACATTTTTTCATAATATTGATTATTTCAAATTAAATATATTTTTATATTTCTGGCATCTATCACAAAGACATTTTTCTTCATTTTTTTTTTAATAGATTTCAATGCAGTAGTAAAAACTGGGGTTAAAAAGGAAATTGCCATATTCAACCACCGATTTAAGGTGCAAGGTAGCAATAAAATAAAAAAAAAACATTAACACCATCATAAACTAAATCGAAAATACTTCAACAAATGCTGTGTTCACTTTTTAGATATCTTGCTTCGTTTAAGAGTTATTTCAAAAGTGGCCCGTTTAAATGGGACTCCCTATATATTATATGCTTTTCAATTTTTCCTTACTCAGGACTGCTCAAAATATGTCTTTCTGGTGAAAACTCAAGTTTTCGAAAATTTGGCACGATCGTAATAAGTTCTATTTATCAGGCAGTAAGAGAAAGTAAAAAAAAAAAAAAAAAATTTGGTGTGAAACACTCATACGACCTCCTTTTATTTTAATTAATACAATTTAATAAAAAATATTCTTTAAAATTGCAATGTTTAGTTGGGTTGGTCATGAAAATGGTGGTGGGGATTTTAATTGTACACGTAAGCAGCCCTATGTGGTGGTGCGCTCTGTGTCAAAACTTGAAAAGTTTGGGTAAATTGAATTTTTAAACTAACAAACCTGCAATATTCCCTCGTAAATCTTCTTTTTTTTTTTTTAGAAAAATATTTCAAATAAAAATGATACTTTGTTGTGGTGGTTGGTTCCGCAGAGCTGGAAAGCATCAGAGACATTTCCGTGGTAGCCTGCTTCATTTTGTGGCATCGACCGGTTTCGGGCGTTCGCCATCTTCAGGATGCGTTTTTCAGACAGTGTGCCAACACAGACTCGTATAGAGTAACTAGTTTCACACTACTTAGTCTTAATCTGCGGTCGATGACCACAAAATGAAGCAGGCTACCACGGAAAATGTCTCTGATGAAAAATGATACTGTTCTACCACCTATATAGTAAGCATCCAAGTTTGAAGAAATTCGTTGTAAAGTGTGTCCAAGAAAATTCAAAAAAACTTACAAGTTTGGAAACCTAAATGTATTACTCATACTCTGTGTGCTTGATTCTGCAGAGCTGGAAAGCATCAGAGATATTTTCCATGATAGCATGCTTCTTTTGGTGGTCATCGACCGGTTTCGGGCGATCGCCCATCATTAGGATGTTTTTGTCAAACAGTGTAATAATATAGACTTACGCAGAGCAAATACAGTTGATCCAATTAGTGTCGATGACCACAAAAAGAAGCAGGTTATCATGGAAAATGTCTCAGATATACTCATATTCACTAATTTTTTTTTTCTTATTCAGGGGTCTCAATACATTCACTTCCGCTGAAATCTCAATTTATATATATTATAAATAGCTATATTATATATTATAGCTATATATTATAAATAGGGAATAGCTAAGTGGTTAGCGTACTGGACTTCCACGCGGAGGACTCGGGTTCAAATCCAGCTGTGCTACCTTAGATTTTTTCTTCCTAGGAGCCTCTACAGCTCACTGTCCGATGATGGGCAGAGCTGGTCTGTAACGAGAGAACACTATCCGGAAGCCGGCAGTGCATGAGAAGGCTCCGGGCGTCAATGATGTTGACGCGCCTTAAATAAATAATAAAAAAAAAAAAATCATGCTTGAAGTTACTTGCTTTCAAGCGTAAATTATCTTCAATTATAAATATTGTTTTGATATATTTGTTTTTTAAATATATAACGTTACTGATAAATATCTTTTTGCATAAAAAGCTGGAGCAAAATGGCATAAAAAATGTAATTATCCTGCAATTTCTATTAAATGTATTTTTCCCGTAACTAAACCCTTAGCAGAGATATTTTCCGTAGTAGCCTGCTTCATTTGATGGTTGGTCATCGACCGTTTTCGGGAGTTTGCCTGTCAACAGGATGTTTTTGTCAAAATAGTGTGATAAGATACATTTGCACAGAGCAAATTCAGTTAATACATTCATAAAATTAGTGTATTATCTGAATTTGCTCTATGCAAGTCTATGTTATCATACTGTTTTGACAAAAACATTTTGATGATGGGCGAACGCCCGAAACCGGTTCGATGGCCACCAAAAGAAGCAGGCTATCATGGAAAATATCACTGATGCTTTCCAGCTCTGCGGAACCAACCACAACAATTAAATCTAACGTGTATATTATTTTTAAAATCTCTTCCATCAACGTTCTGTCGGGAAAATGTCTGTTAACTGTTCTTCCTCTCTGTACGACAAGTTTTTCTTTTTAATTTATTTATTATAATTGTAAATTTACACTATTTAAGAATTTTAAAATAATTTATCTTTTGCTGAGTCCATCGCTTAGAATCCTATGTATCATAGGTTGGCAATCGCTGCTATTGATAAATGAAAGCTCATACATACTCAATTTGAGGATGCAAATTAAAATTATGTTGTAATAATAATTAATTATTGATTAATATTAACTGTTTTTATCACTATATTTGAGATTTATTTCATTTTTTTTGTTTGTTTTGTTGACGGGCACAACAACTAAGGTCCTTTGCCTTCCAACTTAATCACACCTTCCATCCAACCAATCTTTCCAAGTGCAATTTGTGATACATGTTCAGGTTATCATATCAAATTAAATAGCTTAATGTCTCTAAGGAATTGTATTGTTTTGCTTACGCTACATTCATCATCATCTAGTGCCTCTTTCAGATTGTTTGGCATATTCAATTTCTCTCTAGCATTAGCATATTGTGGACATTCAATTAGAATGTGGCGTACAGTCAATGGTACCACGCAAACATTGCATATCGGCGGTTGCTCACTACGAAACAGGTATCTGTGTGTTAGCAGAGTATGGCCTAAGCGCAATCTTGCCAATACAACTTCTTCTCGTCGAACAGCTCGATATGACGGCATCCATTTCCTTGGGAAATTCCTTAATATTTCTCAGCTTGTTTGGAGTTGTCATGAATTCCCATTCTCTCTTCCATAGGGCAATTAGCTCTTACTTCAGGTGATTTCTCCAATCAGATGGCAGAATGAGTTCTTGCTTATTTGGCAGTAGTGCTGCTTCCTTCGCTTCTTTGTACGCAACTTCGTTATAATTTATTCCTACGTGTCTCGGGACGTTACTACTTTATTTCTCAAGCTGCTGGTAATGGAGAAGACTATGTCCAGCCTGTACCTAAGTATTGTGGCTGTCCGGCTGAATGATTGATTTGTAGAGCACTTTTTGGATCTGTGCATATTATGTACTTCTGTGCATCACTACCTACGAACTACATACTGTAATGCTTCATCGATAGCCAAATAACTATTTTGTCCAACAAAAAGTGAAAGATTAGTTATAAATTGTGAATATATTCTTTAACTTTTTATAATTTTATATTAATGACCAATCTTCATGATTATTGGATCTTAGAGATTTATATTTAAATATAAAAATAATAAAATAGTAATCAAACAGAAGGTTATTTCCAGTCGACATAAAAATTGTAGATTTAAATGTTATGTTTATCCATATATCAGTATTTAAAGTATGAATTTCAAAATAAACGTTTTAGAATTACCTCGATACATGCCATGTATGCAAAATATTTTTATCTTTTTATGTCACATTATTATTAAAAAATAATGTTTAGCCGTTGTTAATGTAAATTGTAAAATATGCATATATTTTGCATATAATTAGTTATTTGTAAACAAATTTAATATTTTTATACTATTAAGGTAAAAACAACATAAAATTAATAGTGACTTATGTAGTAGTTAAATACATCTTGTTGAAATTCCCCCCTCCCCCCGCTTCACATCATTGTTGGTGGAGTTGGTTTGCAATTTTACTCAGCGTACAGGATACTATAATAATACCAATGACTAGGACATTACGACTCTCTTTATACGTAGACCTTCGCGGGTAAATCAAGTAATACCGACAAAGAGTATTAAAGATTTCAATGGGTGAAAAATACCTTAAGTAAAAGTTAGTGCATACCATTCCAACAGACATTAAGGATTCCCAGCCAGGTATTATTACAGGCGCCTAATAACAGTTTAGACAAACTGTTTGCCCATATAAAACTGACATCATTAATGGCAATAGATATAGAAGGGAGTAGACAGTTTTTAGGGCGACTTATTTAATTTAAATTGTCGCAAGTTTTATGTTGTTTTGTTTTTTTGTTTTTTTTACCACATTTTTTGTTCAGTTCATTACTGAAGGCAGTACACGTGCTGGAACATTAATGAAAAGGGTATTATTGAGAACTTGGTAGCTGTTTGATTTAAAAAAGCAAAAAAAATAAATGAAACTATTCTACAGACTTCTTCCTAGCGACGCCACCACATTAACTTGTAATTATTGAATAAAAGAACAATGTATAATTTTATCATTACTAATGAGCTTTTTCTTATTTATTTTAATTTAACACTTTCCTGAAGAACTCTATACTAATTAAATTTAATTTTCTGGGTAATGTGTTGCATTGAATCAGCCGACATAATTTCTCTTAATTGTTTTGTTGCAAATATTAACTACTTGAAAGCCGGGTTTTTTTTTTTTTCTAATATTATACTTTCATTAATTATCTGGTTTGATGTAATGGAATTTCTAAGAAAACTCCAGATACATAATCAAGGTATTCCACTTAATTCGCAATAAAAATATAAAACAATAATGAAAATAATAATTACAGAACATTAAAATACTAGGAAAGGAAAAGCAGAGCTTCTATAATATAAAGAAGGCAGGATTTGAGATAAGAAAGGAAGATACATTGAATGTATGGAGTCTAAGTCCTATAAAATATCTTGGGTTTCAATAGTCTAGAAGAAGTGCCAAAAGGAAATTGGTAACAATTTTCAGTGTGCGAGTGCTCAGGTCAGAGTGCAGTGGTGTTAAACACAACTCGAACAATTACCATTCAACATACAGCTTCCCTATCCATTCATCCCTACATATACTTCTTCCCAGAACTGATATATCGCTTTATCGGACATGCTCCGATAGGTGGACTTGAAGAATTTGCTGGTGACTTGATAGGGTATTCGATCACAAAACAGTGCAAACATCACAGATCTGTCTGCTATATCAAATTGAAAGATTGCTTTAATTCACATTAAAGTGTTCTCAAATAAGATACTTTCAGGATTACTTCCATAAGCATGAATAATCCAGATAATCTATATTCAAACTGTTTAATAATGGAGTTATAGACTGTCCCGAATTATTAGCAAGCCTTCCTTTTTATGTGCCTCCCATTAGACTGAGACGGATTCCGACATTTTCACTACCAATCTCAGCATCTAAACATACAGCCAACAGAGATCTAATCACTGCTGCAGAAGCGGGAATAACTTAATTCCCTCTGAAAAGGGTTTAATTTATATTAATAAAAGCTATATTAAAAATCTTTGCATCTACTAGTGTTTGTGTGCAGTTTATTTATTTATGTGATCATTTTTTTTATTCTCTTGTGAATATATACTTTTTTCCTTTGTATTTGACAGCAATTTTTATGGTCTAAATGGCTGTTATTGCTGTACAGAATAAATAAATAAATAATAAAACAGCAAGTGTGAGATAATGCTTAGTTGATACTAATGAATTTGCAAGCATTCGCAAACACCCTCGAGAAAATCATTACACACTGTTACCCATAACAATATATGACGGCAAAGATGGATCCAATGTTTGGATCAGATTGAGTGATCTTTTTTTTACCGAGACAATAATAAAGGACCAACCAAGAATTATTATGAGAGATATCTTAAATTAATTACCTAGAAAGCAGGATTATAGCGTAGAATATGCCACTAGAAGTCAAAAATTATTCAACATGGATAGTTTTTCATTTTTAAAGCACGTGCGAATGGTAGCACAACAAGGGAAGCTTGTTTTTTTTGAAGGTCGGATTGATTGAGGGCTGATTGAGTGTGAGCTTCCTTCTGTGCTTGAGTATGATAGATACAGATTACACTATGACCGGACACGCTCATCAAGAGCTTCAAGTATGAGCTTGAGCCTGATAGACACAGATTACATTATGACCGAATTATAGTACAATACATTTTAGCAATCATAAATACGCTGGTAGCAAGGGAAAGACATATCAAATGTGAACATTCTACAATTTTCCGTTTTGGAGTTATGCTGCGTACATTCACGCAAACATTTGTGTGTGTGTGTGTATGTGTGAGAGAGAGGGGGGAGACAAATTTTTAAAAACCACTTTTTGTATCCAAGAGGCTCAAAACATATATTCCAATTAAAACTCAGTTTCGAAAATATGATCATGACAATAATTTCATTTGAACAGTAAGGGGAAGTAAGAAAATATAGCATTACGAAGACCACTAGGAAGAAGTGTACTAGATATGCCTTTTATATCAAAGGTTTGTAATTCCAAAGAAAGAATAAAAATATTGGAATGTTACGTTTTTTTGTTATTTTTGAAAAAATGTCTGCCGAGAATGACTCCATACATATTGAATATAAATTGAAAACGTAAACTATAAAATTTTAGGTTACACGCGCCCTTTAAGTGTATGATTTATATTAACTAAAAAACAATAACAAAGTGTAATGAACTTCCATCAAGTCCCTCTTTCTGATTTAAATATTAATGATAAAACTTTTTTCTAATTTCCATATTTAATTAAACGCCAAATTTTGCGAAAAATTTTGTGTTAAACACAATTTATAATACCAACAGAATGTAGAAAAACACAAAATTATTTAAAATATCCTATTCCCAGCCAAAATTACTAATGAAACATATAAGAAAAAGAAGCTAATATCGATGAAAAAAAAAAAAACGTAGTGTGAAAAACTCGTATGACCTACAATTGTTAATGGTAACAGAATGACGGTGAAAATGATGAAGACGAAATGAACCCGAGCGACCGAGCGAAGAATGATGTTTGTTTGATGTAGAATGGTGTAGCGTTGGCTAATGTGGCTCACTTGATGGGTGGCATGGCTAGTCAGTACTCTAGCTTATTCCAGTGGCAGAGTAATTAGTGTGGTGGCTGGCTTAGTGAAGCTTTCAACAGGTAAATACTTGTTAACTTGTCACAAACTTGATCTGGTGATTGAAAATTAAGCCGTCAGCTTTTTATTCAATTTCTCCTGTTGCTAAAAACAGCTACTATACAGGACCTTAGCTGTTAAAGTTGAAGCTCATTCGCCGAAGCAGGGGAGGTAATGCATAGTTCATGTGCGCTTGGAAGCTTAAAGGTGCCTAATGGAAGTATTGAGTCCAGCATTTGTATTGACCCCTAAACAAGTATAGCATTCCATTGAAATAACAAGAAGTAATACTAGGAGTCGTAGCTTCCCCTTAAACCATCCTTAAACACGAACTTTCCCAGAAACAAATTGCATATAAAAATTTAAGTTCTTAGTACGTTTAGTGTCAAAGACTCTACTTAGAATACCAAGTTTAAAGAACGAATAGGATGAAACACCGGTTTATCTTCTTGAAAAGTACGAACACTATTGCTCGCAGACGATTCCACGAAATTTGGCACCTATAACGTGGTGCCGAATCCGGGGCAGGAAATCTCTCTCGCCTCAGCCCTGGCGTTTTTAATGAGATGCGGGTGATGAGAGTTGTTTTCCGAGGAAGGAGGAACTCAATGGGCCCTAGCTAGCTTTAGTGCTGACATCTCTAGGGAGGCTCTGAAGTCCCGATTGAATTAGATTACATTCGAAGCTGAAATAAAATCGATAGATCGGTTTTTTCGAGAAAATTAAGTAAAAGTGTAAAATGCAATAGTTTGATAAGGTTGACTACATTTTATTCAAACCTACCTAAAATCCTAACCTAACCTTACCTAACCTAACCTAACATAACCTAACCTAAACAAAAACAAAATTCACCAAACAAGAATCAACAAAAAATCAGGAAAAAACAACAAAAATTCACAAAACAAAAACAACAAAAACTACCCGAAAAACATCTAGTATCACTAATGTAGAGGCTTTGTTGAGAGCTGTAAAATATAAAGCATTGGCACTTTATAGGATTAGATTAACATCACAATGCTTCCACAACCTTAATAAAAATGAATATTCCTGCGGGAAAAACAAAAATGTTAAAAATCCGATATTTGTGGAGATTGATATTTGTGTAGCTGATAAAAAAAAAACGGGTTTAAAGAAACTTGGTATGAGCCATATTCGAGAAAATTTGGGAACAACTGAAAAATTTATTTGAGTAAAATGGTACTACCCAGTGACCAATTTTGACGAAAAACTTAGTTAGTGGTCAGGGACTCCTTTTTTAAGTTCATGAAAGAAATGTATAATTTGAATTGTCTACGATTTTTCTGGGTTTGAATTATACTGACGTAAATACATACGAAAATTCAGAGAGAAAGAGAGACTAATTTCTAAAACCAAATTTTTATGCTCAATGGAGAATCAAAACAGATTTCCGGTGAAAAATTAATTTCAAAAAATTGACATCTAACATCGTAAAATACACTTCCTTTCTCACCAAGCAGTAAGAGAAAGTAAGAAAAAAAAAATCTGGTGTGAAACACTCACACAACTTTCTCTCACTCCAGTACTCAAAATTATAATTGACAAATTTTATAGTTAGTGTACCAAATTTAATGAAATTCGTCGAAAAGTGAAAACACTGTCCAGTAAAACTGTCCGGTTTACTAATTTCCTTGAAACTCGGAATTTGGGTCATATATTAATTTCTAGTTATTTCAATTTGGATGACAGAATTGTATAATCAACTGTGATAGCATTTTAAAGAAAAACATAACCCCCCTCCCACCAAAAGTCCCCTTAAATGAATTTATCAGGGGAAAAGTTTCAAATAAAAGTTGTAGCTCTTTATATGTATAGTTAACAACATTGGTTTAAAGAAAATCGTTGGAGCCATTTTCGAGAAAATACCAGAAAACTGAAAATTATATTTCAGTAAAAACGCACTTCCGGTTATCTATTTTTTTTCAAACTCGGAATTTCAACAACATATTTAATTCTAATTAACATTATTTAGATGACAGAATTGTCTAATATACTGAAACAGCAGTTAAGATGAAAACCTAACCCCACCCCTCCCCCAGAAGTGCCCTTAAATGAATTTTCCTGGAGAAATGTTTCAAATAAAAGTTGTAGCCTTTGTATGCAAGTTTAAAGAAAATCTTCGGAGCCATTTTTGAGAAAATTGCAAAAACGTAAAAAAAACAACTAGTAAAGTGGTACTTCCGGTTGAGGAATATTGACAAATAACGCACCGTCAGATCCCATGGTGATACCTAAACGTAATATCAAGTTTGAACTTTCTACGATTTTTCGTTTTTGAGCTATGCTGTTCACATACATACACACACACACACACACACACACACACACAGACTTCGCTAAAAACCCTTTTTTGGAACCAGGGGACCTCAAAACGGATATTTCCGGTGGAAAACTCGATATCGACAATTTCGACACGATTACACATACTTCCTCTTCACTAGCAGTAAGGAGGAGAGTAAAACCCAAAGGGGACGGCGGTGTAATTTTCGATAACAGAATTATCTAAATTCTTCCTGTTCTTTTGCGTGTAAGTACTGTTGGTTCTACAAAATAACGTGTGGAAAATAACAATATTTCTGCGCCAATAACGCTTTAACCATTTTTTTTTTTCTTACAAACACCCCACCAACACACTCCCCTACTCTCACTCTGCATAATTAACACCTGTTCCCCCCCGATATGAGAACGTCCACCCCCCCCCCATTGCTGATAACCGAAGTGTGTTCTTTAATTCGTACTTCATTTTTTTCTGGTATAACATTAAAAAAAAAAAAAAAAAAAATTATATATCATCAAATAAAAGTTGATTTTTTGTTTTTGTTTTAATTTCATTAATTACAATTTTCTTAACCCTTTCCATTAAAAAACTTCATTTATTATCTCAGATAATGGTAAATACCCAAGTTTTCTTTCGTCAATTTTTTTAAATTTAATAGGATGACGTTTTAAGCACGTTAATTTTATATAATTCACAAATATTTTTTTGTAATCAATGTTTTAATTATAATTAATTTTTATTTTCTCTTACCGCTCTAATAGGGAATACTAGGTGTGTGTGTGTGTGTGTGTGTGTGTGTGCATGTGTTTGTGTTTAAGACAACAAAATTCACAAAATACGAAAAATCACAGGACTCTGAAACTTGATAATCCATTTCAGGTATCACCTGAACAGAAAGACATCAGTCAAATTCCATAAACTATGGTTGTTGTGGTGATTGGTTCCGCAGAGCTGGAAAGCATCAGAGACATTTTCCATGGTAGTCTGCTTCATTTTGTGGACATCGAACGGTTTCAGGCGTTCGCCCATCTTCAGGATGCGTTTGTCAGACAGTGTTATCACACAGACTTGCACAGAGCAAATTCAGTTTTACACACTCTGAAGGCTACCATGGAAAATGTCTCTGATGATAACCCCGAACATAACAACTCTAATACTGAATACTGAAAGACTGACAGAGTAAAAAGCAGCACACTCTACAGATATTGGAATATGTTCATTAGACACCAAACCAGACCAAACACTATTTAAACTTAACTGAAACACTATTTAACTGAAATAAGACGCCAGAGTCAACACAGGGATAGAGTGACGCTGACGACTTCCACTAATTCATTATAAATTTCTTTATCCTATAACACTTCCACTTTAAATTCCAGCTTGCAGTGTATTTTTCTAGAAAAGTCATCATGCTCTGAAGTACAACCGGGCTATTTGCTAAAATCATATTATCTACACTCAAGAGTGTATAAACTGAATTTGCTCTGTGCAAG
>JAAEAF010007310.1:0-38705 GCA_011037195.1 Triatoma infestans
TTATTTCCATGGCCACTATCTTTGGCAAGCGATGGTCAGGTGAATCAATCACATTGAGGCAATAACTTATATTAATTAAGTTTCAATGTGAATAGAAAAACCGGATCTAAGAAAGTTTCGATATGTTTGGGAGTGCAGGCAGGAAGGGAAAACAATTTTTTTAAGAAAGTATCTTTAAATTACTTATTTTACATTATTTGTAAATCTTTTAATTTTTTTTTTCTTTCTATTAATTTTTCATTTTTTTCTGCTACTTGCACTTACAAATTACTTTGTTTCAATTGTAAATAGTTGTTTTTATTCTTGTATGTATCCTACTTAAGATAAACTCCGGGCAGACGACTTTAGCCATGCCTATTGTACTTATTTTTTATATGTCAATTTTTGTATTTATTTATTTTTTTTTTTTGTATAATAAAGTACTATTTAAATCAAAATATTTACTGTATATGGTAGAGAGAAAAAACACATGTTTTACTGAGTAATTACAAGTTAAAAACAATTTTATTATAAATATTTTCAGTTTCTATTAAGTAAGTTTTGTTTATATTCTAACAATCTTTCTTTTTTATTTCAATTTTTGTCTTTTTTTTTTTAAAAATAAAAAAAACCTCAAGCTTCTTAAAAAATCTGGTGTGAAACACTCACACAAAATTTCTAATTACTCCATTTCTCAAAATGAAATTTACAAATTTTTATAGTTTTGTGTACCAACTTTAAATGAAATCGTCGAAAAGTGGAAAAACTGTTCAGTAAAAGCGCACTTCCGGTTTACTAATTTTATTGAAACTCGGAATTTCAGCCATCTATTTATTTCTAACTAATTATGTTTGGATGATAGAATTGTATAATGAACTAGGATACCACTTTGATGAAAATCTAACCCCCCCTCCCCTAAAGTGCTCTTAAAAGAAATTTTCCAGAGAAATGTTTTAGATAAAAGTTGTAGATCTTTGCATGTTTAGTTTATATACGAAGTTTCAAAAAAATCGTCAGAGCCATTTTTGAGAAAATTGCGAAAATGTGAATAAATCATTTAGTAAAGTGGTAAAGTAAACGCACTTCCGGTTATCCGATTTTTTCAAACTCGGAATTTCAACAACATATTTAATTCTAATTAACATTATTCAGATGGCAGAATTGTCTAATAAACTGAAATAGCACTTTAGATGGAAACCTAACCCCACCCCTCCCACAAAAGTGCCCTTCAATGCATTTTCCCGGAGAAATGTTTCTAATAAAAGTTGTAGCTCTTTGTATGTGTGGTTGATGTTTAAAGTTTAAAGAAAATCGTCGTAGCCATTTTTGAGAAAATCGCAAAAAAGTAAGAAATCCAACTAGTAAAGTGGTACTTCCGGTTGAGGAATTTTTACAGATAACGTACAGTCAGATGCCATGGTGACCTCTAAACGGAATATCAAATTTCAACTTTCTACGCTTTTTCGTTTTTGAGCAATGCTGTTCACATACATACATACACACACGGACACACACACACACGGACACACACACACAAACAGACCATTTGCTAAAAACCACTTTTTTGGACTCAGGGGACCTCAAAACGGATATATTTCCGGTGAAAACTCGATATCGAAATTTGACACAATTACAATACTTCCTCTTACTTAGGAGTAAGAGAAAGTAAAAAAAATAAGAATAATAAGAGAAAGTAATAACAGGTGTGAGAATGTTGTTTATTACAATTTTAAAATGATATTTTTAAATTGAAATTATCATCACAAACTAAATATTAGCATATAGAATATACATATATAATATTGCTTCATGTAGTGGAATAGAAAACATGAGAATAGTACGTGTTTTACATTAAGAATATATCGTAATGTAAAAACTGTTTAAAATAACAAAATGCTTCTCTTAAAGAAATAAATGTTTTTTTTCTTTTTTTTTTAACTTAGTTCTTTATTTTAACTAAATGTGGAAAATATTGTTTGTAATTTGAAAAGAATAGTTTGAACAGAATAATGGTCAATAAATTAAAACGTGGGAACAGTAAATTCATCAAAGCAATTATCAACAATTCAAAAAGAGTTTTCGTGGTAAAAAACAAAATAATACTAATTGGTATATATTAAAGTTACGATAATAATATAATAATTTTTTCTTAATCGTCTTGAGAATTTCATAAAAAAAAAAGAAAAACGAAAAAAAAGAAGGAATATTAAAAATAATGATTGTAAACTGGGAATTTGTATAAAATATTCTATTTTAATTTCCCCGTTTGAATCATATAATTAGTAGAATTTTGGTAAAGCACTTTAGAGGATATCACGAAAAATGTAAAAAAAAAAACAAAACAGTAGAGTTGCGTCAATCGGATTTTATCACTTCCTTGTCGGATTCAACAGTGGTACTAAACAGAATATCAAAATTCATTTAAGGACAGTTACGGGCGAGGTTAGGTTTTCAGCTTAAGTGCTATTTCAGTTTATTACACAATTCTATCATCTAAATAATATTAATTAAAATTAAATATGTTGTTGAAATTCCGAGTTTGAAGAAAAAAAATCGGATAACCGGAAGTGCGTTTATTTTACCACTTTACTAAATGATTTTTTTTCACTTTTTCGCGAATTTCTTGAAACTTTTTATATAAACTAAACATACAAAGGATGTATAACTTTTATTTCAAAAACATTTGTCAGGTAAAAATTCATTTAAAGGCACCTTTAGGGGAAGGATGGGGGTTATATTTTTCTCTAAAGTGCTCTCATAGTTGATTTATAACAATTCTATCAACCAAACAAAATTAATTAGAAATAAATAGATGGCTAAAACTCTGAGAGTTTCAAGAAAATTAGTAAACCGGAAGTGTGCTTTTACTTACGACTAATTTCATTAAATTTGTCAATTATAATTTTCAGAACTGGAGTAAGAGAATGTTGTGTAAGTGATTTTTTTTTGGTGAATTGATATGCCTGTGGCCAATGTGTGGTATTTTTATATATTATATTTCTGAGTCACTTCTTGCGACTTTGTTTTTTTTTTAAAAAAAAAACATCCGTTTCAATCCTGAGAAGGACCTCAAAAATTATGTGTTTTTTAAATTAAAAACTAGATACCAAAAAAAAAAAATATGACACATTCGTAATAATTCGTTTTTGCATCAGTTAAACAAGAGTCAAAATTGTGATTTCATTTTACGTCTAGGACTAAATTTAATACCGAGACCTTCATGACGGATTCAATTTTGATACTTAAATGAAATTTTGGAAAGAATTGTACTTATTGTGATATTTTTTTTTTTTTTTTCAGTTTTCGAGTTATACTGAAACCAAATATTAAACTTAAGAGATCAATCTCGAAATAACAATTTTTTTCAAAAACTCAGCCAGCGATCTATCAAATTACGAAAATGACACTTCACAAATTGAAATATTTATTTGGGTACCTATCTTTGTTAATTACCAGTAAGAGAAAGTAAAAATAGAATATGGATTTTATTATTAATTTTTGAAAATATTGCACAATAATAGTTTATTTGTGGAAAACTAAAAATATAACTATTACTAGAAAATAATGGAACTATTCTTAACTAACCTGGGAATTTCGTAAACAACTGTGTGGGAACTTGTGTGTACAAATTTTATGTACTTGATTTTATATGTACACTTATTTTTAACTTACAATCTACTAAAACTGTATTTCACTAAAGAACTTCAACTATTTACATTTATAGAATAAGTTTAGAAATAACTTTGTACTTTTGATTTAGTAAATAACATATACCTATAAAGAATGAAAATATTTTCAATTTTTTTTTCTCAACATTAAAAGTTAAACAGCTTAACAAAACAATAACATTTTTATCTTAACTTATTGTTGCAATTGAAAGTTCATATTAAATTTTCGAGATTTTAGATTTTATCGGAAATAAATGTTCAAACAGAAAAAAAAAAAAAAAATATTTGAATAGTAACAAATACATCTAACATATTATGTACGTTTTTATTTATGTTTGTGAATAAAATATCACACAAAAAAATCTGGTGTGAAACATTCACACAACTTTCTCTTATTCCAGTTCTCAAAATTGACAAATTTTATAGTTTGTGTACCAAATTTACTTAATGAAATTCGTCGAAAACTAAAAAAAAAAAAAAAACAAAAAAAAAAACGGTTCAGTAAAAGCACACTTCCGGTTTACGAATTTCCTTGAAACTCGGAATTTTGGCTATCTATTTATTTCTAATTAAGTTTGTTTGGGTGATGGAAATGTATAATCTATCATCCAATTATACTTTAAACTATGATAGCATTTTAGAGAAAGACATAACCCTACCTTCCACGCCTAAAAACGCACTTAAATGAATTTTTCCACAGAAATGTTTAAAAAAAAAAAAAAGTTGTAGATCTTTGAATGTTTAGTTTATGTGAGAAGTTTCAAGAAAATCGTTGGAGACATTTTTGAGAAAATCGCAAAAAAAAAGGAAAAAATTATTTAGTAAAAGTGGTAAAGTAAACGCACTTCCGTTCATTCGATTTTTTCAAACTCGGAATTTCGACAACATATTTAATTTTAATTAACACTGTTTAGTATGACAGAATTGTCTAATAAATTGAAACAACACTTTAGATAAAAAACTAACACCCCCATCCCTCCCCCAAAAGTGCCCTTAACTGAATTTTCTCAGAGAAATGTTTTGAATAAAGTTGTAACTCTTTGTGTGTGTAGTTGATGATGTGCCAAGTTTCAAGAAAATCGTTGGAGCCATTTTTGAGAAAATTGCAAAAAAGTAAAAAAAAACAGCTAGTAAAGTGGTACTTCCGGTGGAGGGATTTTTGACAGATAACGTACTGTCAGATCCTATGGTGATACCGAAACGGAATATCAAGTTTCAACTTTCTATGGTTTCTTGTTTTTGAGCTATGCTGTTCACATAGACCATATACACACACACAACTCATTTCTAAAAACCACTTTTTTTGGACCTCAAACGGATATTTCGGTGAAAACTCGATATCGAAAATTTGACACGATTTACAATACTTCCTCTTACTAGGAGTAAGAGAAAGTAAAAAGAAGGAAAATCGACGAAGCTAAAAGACTTCCTTGTGAAATTTTCAGCTTTTAGCAATTTCTTGGAAAGTGTTTCAACGATTTTCTTTAATTTCTGCATACTATCAATCGCGTACATATTGGCACCTATTACTTTCATTCGAAAAGTTGTTTCCAGCAAGATTTATTTTTGGGGAATTCTGGGAGAACTTCCAGAGCTTTAAGCTTTCATAAAGTGTCACTTCAGTAACATTTACAGTTTTACCACTTATTTATTATTAATGCACTTTAAAAGCATTTCAAAAGGGGACCACTAGGGAGCACTGCCTACCTACTGTCATTGTAGGTTTGAATTAATCAGTGAGTAGAGACAAGAATAAACCATAACAAAAAATGTTGTATGTATGTATTTCATAACTCGTTTTTTGTAAAAGGAAAAAAAAATCTTATAAGAAATTGTATTGAACTTTTCAAAATTATTAAATCAAATTGTATGAGACAAAATTTACAAGTTAAACAATTGATAAAATAGCATATGTCTCGTAAAAAATAAACTGGCAGGATTTTGTAGCTGTTGAAGATTGTTTTATTAAGATTTGGAGATACTCTTGATTTGGAGATACTCTTGATTTGGAGATACTCTTGATTTGGAGATACTCTTGATTTGGAGATACTCCTGAAAAAGATCTAACTCTATACAGAACTTCTAAATCATAGGAAAAAGGTCCAAGGATATTATGGGGAAAAATTAAATTAAATCATTCTATGAATCCAAGAGATTTTACTTTCTAGATGGATGGGTGTCATAAAAAATGTCATAATTATAGCAAGTTCTGTAAGATTGCAATGATATAGGATAGGAATTATTAAATGATCCCTGTTTAAATAAAACAAAGTTTGATTATATAAAACATTTGTTTAATTAGAGTTTGTTTTAACTTTAACTTTTATGTTAGTGCTTTAATAAGCACTATTAGGGAAGGGAATAGCTTAGTGGTTAGCGTACTGGACTCCTATGCGGAGGTCCTGGGTTCGAACCCAGCTGTGCTGCCTCTAGATTTTTTCTTCCTAGGAGCCTTTACAGCTCACTGTCCTGTGATGGACAGCGTTGTCTGTAATGACAGAACACTGTCCGGAGGGCGGCAGTGCACTGAGAATGCTCCGGGCGCCAATGACCTTAGATGTTGACACGCGTTAAATGAAAAAAAAAACACTTTTGTTTCGGATTTTCCAAAATACGTTTTTACCAGAAATACTCATAACTGGAAAATTAGAAAAAGTTCAAACTTGACATTTTCTTTAAATCCAACGTAGATGATTCGAAAATAAGTTCTCAAAAATCGGTAAACTTGAAATACAACTTTTATTAAATTTCTGGAAAAATGGCTCGAAACAATTTTATATAAAAACTTTGTATAAACACATGATATAGGTATATCAGTTTTATTAGAAATAATTTTCCTAGAAAAATCATTGTACGGTGGTTTTGATTGGCAAACAAGATATCTTTTCCTGTTAAAAATGTAACTTCTTCAATTCATAATAAAATTCTATTACCCATAAAATATTAATAACAATTAAATTTTGTTGCCAAAATTGCTAAGTTTGAAGAAAATCTATTAATCGCAAGTACGACTTTACAGAATAGCAGATTTTTTTTTTTTCAGTGTTCTTCGATATTCTCGATTAAGACACCAGTGGGTTTCTGCGAGGAGGAAGTGGGACCAACCATTTCTTCCAGGGATCTTGGCAGTGTTGTGGATATCCCAGCTTAACAACTGTAGCCGTGCCCACACCTGTGGGCTAGTGTCTATCACTACAAATGAAACTACTGCTTACACAACAACAAAAATCTTCTTCATTAAATTCTCTGTATGTTACAGGTAATGCGGTGAGAAGTTGACTCACTTCTATAATATTTTATTATTCTGTGTCTATATATACAAACGTATAGTCTCTGGTATTTTCTCTGTTATATATAAAAAAAAAATTAAATGAAAAACAAACAAACAAAACAAAAACGCCAGGGAGCCCTGGCTGGAAAATCGCGACAAAAATGACCTGGGGGCAAGCCGCCACAACAACATTTACATCTAGTTCCCCCATGAAACATAAGTATTCACATTTACACATACAGTATACTTTGCAGACGAATAAATTCTATGTAGAAACACTGGCATTCAAGTAAACCACTAGTGATCTTTTTTTAGGTCGCAAAAGATTTGATGTTTACAACCACATGCTCTTTACATAACTTAACAACTAATAGACCTACCACTTTGGTTGAATCGTTTTTCGCTGAAAATATGATTTTAAAATGCTCTGTGCTTACATTGGAACGTTATTTTTTCCTTCAAAAATATCATTTGATTATATTTTAGGTTTTCCGAACAATATAACATTCAAGTGAATTAAAACTATTAGTAACAAGTAAATAGATTATGCAGTTTGTAATTATGGAAAATGTTGGAAGAGAGAGTCAAGTAGTTTTTTTTTTTTTTTAATTCGAATCTCCAGGTGACAGGTTAAAAGTCAATTTCGGAAACACGATTGCAATAGTTGCTTCTGTAGTAGTAGGTAAGAAAAAAGACATTTTTGTGATAAAACACACAGTTCAATCCAATTTAGATAATACTAAACACAGATGTTAACAAGTCCAAGTTTAATTTATACTCTGATAAAAAAACAAACAAAAAAAAGTTTAAAAACTTAAATGATAAGTACATCAGGACTGTTTAATCGCGAGATAAAATAAAACTATTAATAAATCAACATTTACTTGATAAAATTAACTTTGTTTGATTTAATAAAAAATATTAATCGAATTATCATTACTTATTTACCATTTGGATAAATGTTATTTAATAAGCTGAGTTTGACTAGAAATTTTATTCTAATATTGTCTTTACAATCAACATAATTAAATGGGGACATCTGATTGATATTATTACATGTATAAAATGCTTTATAAGACAATGTATCATATAGTGAAAGTTTATTGCAGAACAAGTATATACATATTATACTCACACATGGTTGTGTTAAAAGTGAGAGTTATTTTAAGACAATATAAATGTACAAGTGGATTTGTGTTTATAATATAACTTACACAATACTGGTTTTTTTATTTATATATAATCAAGTTTCTTTGTACTCTTTATATTAATTATAATAATGTGTTCAAGGAGAAATAAATGTTTACTATTAAACTACATAAATAATTATTTGTTAATCAATGTTATTACAGTGTAAACATAAAAATATCGTTTAATAATCATTAAAAACTAGAAAATAACTTGTAGGTTATAAGAAATAGTATATTTATATTTAAAATAAACATAATATGAAGAAAATCACATGTTTACTTAATTAAATAAAAGAATATAGAGGCGTTAAATAATAATTATTAGTAATTATTATCTTAGAAATTCCTATTAATTGCATATTCAAACAGTACTTTTTTTTTTGTATCTATAAATTTTCCTTAACAGCACAAAGGTCCAAAATAAGGTTAATTAGTTTAAATTGGAGAATGGTAAAGCCATTTTTTTTTAATATATTATGATAATAAAAGTGTATGCAAAATTAAATTATTAGACTATTAAATAATATTTATTTACATTCTAATTATGTTAGATTATTATCTAAATGAATTGAAACACGGTACTTCTACATGAGTTTTTACATTTTGTCAAGGGCATTATTGCAAAAGATGAAAGTATCCTAGAAATACTTTTAATCAGATATTAGAAATAGTAAACTATTTTTTTTTTTTTCTATTAATTGAAAATTCAATAAAAAATAATCTATTGAAATAAGTCTTCTATTGAAGTAGTATTTACAAGTTGATAGAAGGCACTGTGAGCACACACATTCATTGTCATAATTAATAATCCTATCACTTTTATTTGAAATACTTTTCTGCAAAAAATCGATTTCTTGCACATGTTCAATGTTAAGCTTTCCCATAATTTCCCCCCCACTAAACTTTTGGTAAAAATTACCAAGATAAAAGAAAAATCTTTGAACTATAGTTGTAATAAACAAAGAGTATTTCATGCAGTTATTCTTTTTAACCATAAAAGTTAATTTAATAATATTGTATTGTAAAGGCGGGGATAATTCTTAGCTATAAAATGTAGCCAAATGGAAAAATAAAATCCTATCGTTATTATAATAATTATCATAATTTTGAGAATGACTTTGATTTGACGCTACATATATATATATATTTTTTTAATCAATTATATTTTATTAGATTAGCAAAATGGGCGGAAAACGTAATTGGTGATTAACAGGGTGAGTTTAGAAATGGTAGGTCTACTACGGATCACATTTCTTCCATGAGGGTCATGCTGGAAAAAACGTATGAATATGATGTTACCCTCCATCACTTGTTTGTCGATTTCCAGCAGGCGTATGATAGCCTGGATCGTAATGTGCTGCTTCATTGTTTGATAGGTTTTGGGATACCAGCAAAACTAGTCAGGCTCACAGAAATGTCACTGACGGAATCAAAGGAGCGCGTGAAAGTACAGGGTACTATCTCGGAACCTTTCTTTCTAAATAAAGGTTTGCAGCAAGGAGACCCTATCTCCTCTGTAATTTTCAATTTAGCCCTGGAGAGGGCCATTAGAGGCATCAGAACTGCCCCCAATGGCACAATCTATATTAGATTAAGCCAGCTACCTGGTACGCTGATGATGTCGTCCTAACGGGAAGGACAAATCAGCATTATAGGGCTCATTTGAGGAATTTGAAGCCGGGAGGTTTAGGTGGTTGGGGCACATTATGAGAATCTCTAAGAGAGAGTCCTTAAGAAATTGCTAGATGGGCATCCGGGAGGGACAAGGAAGAAAGGAAGACCGAGGAAAAGATGGCTAGAGGATATTAGGAGCCTGGGCGTAAGAAGATGGAGAAGAATCGCTTTGGTGAGAGAGGAGTGGGAGAGAGTGGTTGAGAAGGCCAAGGTCTTTCGAGGACCGTAATGCCACGAAAGAAGAAGATATTTTATTAACTAATAAGTTTCCAACCAAAGATAGAAATAATTTTTAAAGTATATAAATAAATTATTAACATCACAAATAGTCCAAGTAGCAAAATAAAGGAGCAAAGGTTAGTTTTTACTGACATATGTAAAAGAAAATTAAATTACAACTGTAATTTAAAAATAATTAAACAATAAAATTATTGCAATAACAATCAAAATCATTTTAACCTTGAAATAATAAATCCTTTAAAAAACAAAAATTAATTACAATTACTAACAAAATGTCTAGCTTTAAAAAAAATATATAAACAAATTAAAAACAATCAACATTTTTGGAGTAATATTCTCTAAAAAAAAAACAAAAAAACAAATATTTAGAACAAGGATAGTGTAATTATTATCCAAGAAACAAAAGAATTATAAAGCAATTAAGTACTTTATGTCATTATGTATTGTATTGTACCTCATTTACAAAGAAGAAAAAAAAAAAGTGATAAAAAATCAAAAGTGTTGTAATTACTACATACCAAGGTCAGAAAAATGAAATTATAAATCAGAAATATAAAATTTATTACAAAGTTCTGTAGAGCGTCTGCTCCCAGGCGGCAGTAGTAGCGCCTCTAGCAGCAACAACAGAGAACTTAAAAGTTTTATGCTGTGATATGCAATTTATTTATGAAAAAATAATATTGTTTATATTATTGTATAATATTGTTTATATTATTGTATAATGTTGTTTATAGATAATGAATATAAATAAACTTTAATTTGCACATCATTAATACTTGATTGGTAGCCAATTAAATAAATTATTAAAGGGAGAGGATATGTCTCTTGTCAGCATATTTATATATATATATTGATGTACTAGTATAGGTCAGAACTCACTTGGAATTAAGAATGGGTATGTTTTATTTATTATTATTATTATTATTATTATTATTATTATTAACCTTAGTGATCCTAAAAACTGCATAATCACGCCACATAAGCGAATAAATATAATTTAAACAAAACACCGGCACTAAAAATCCATCGACACATTTTTTTATGTTGGTGATTTAACTAGAACAGGAAATAGATTTCACTATTTCCTTTTTATATCATCTAATCTTCCGTTTAAATCAAAACCTATCATTAATACTTAATGCACTTCTACTCATCAAAGAATTCCTACCAATCACCGAATGCAGCTGAGGCACGTTGGCCTCGATACTAGAAGAATGCTGATCTTTCAATGATGTCATCATTCGTGCTTCAAATTCTTTTGCATAGATACACTCTTCCTGATTTACTTCTGCGTAAAGTGCAGTTTTAAATATTCAATCGAATTAAAAAAAAATAAATAAATAAATAAAAAATACAATTTATCCGGATGAGGTAAATTCAATTCACCGGGTTATACTTTTCTTCTATTAGCCACTCACATAGGGCATTACTCCCACATGGCGGCAGTTAATGGAACTAAACATTTTGTAAAAAATTCAGTCATTTAAGAAATTGTCCAAAAGTTAAGGGTTTCATTTCACATTTATTTTTATAGTCCAGATGTATGGTTTTTAACAAAGTAAGAATTTCACAGTGTAGGTATACCAATTTTGACAGAGCGATCCACTTTTTTAATGGTTTATTTATTTACATGTCAAAGCTTTCGACCCTATCCCCCCACACAGCGGCCAACATCAGAAGCTGTTAAGATTAAAGTTGGGGTACATATATTAGATAATTTATGAATCCTGAACATTAAACACCTTTTTTATATAAATATTAACTTTACAAGATTAGTTCTTTGTCTTGTCTGTATAACTTTCCATTACATACAACAAAATACATACACACACACACACACACACAAAACAGAAAAAGTAATCTGTAACATCATATGACATTCATGTCAACAATATCAGACCAAAATTTAAAGAAAATCGTTGAGGCCATTTTCGATAATATTGCGATAAACTAAAAAAAAAGCAAAAAAAAAATCTGAATTCGCATTACCGGTTGGCGAATTTTGTCCGAAACCTTCAGGTGCGATGATTATCTTACTGCAGTAAGCGCATTAAATACGAACAAAAAATTGCTTTATAAAATTTACGCTAACAGAAATGAAAAGAAATTAGAATTAATTACTACAAAAAAGGAAACAACGTAAATAGATAAGAAGAAAGTGAAGAATACGTATGAGATACAGTAATGTTTTAAAAAAGGAAATCTTCAGTAGATTGTAAACTGAATGTTTATTCAAAAATTATAAACAGATGATTGAAAAAGAAAATTCAACTACTCAACACATGGTGGGAGTTTCAAATTGATTGGCCAAAATTAATTTCAAACTTTCAGTTTGTTTTCAGTTTATTGTTAATAAACATCAATATTTTCTTGTGTAATCTAATCTTTTTTAATGGTTTTTGGTAGTTACGTGTATGTTATGATTTCTCTTGAACACTGTTCTCCCTTTATAGAGTAAAAATAAATCAATATTCGATTTATGTCTCACTCACTCTGTGTGTGTGAGTATACCAGTTGAAGGAAAATATTTTCTTTTACCTCCAGCAATAACTTGAGGTACTTTTATATTAAAGTAATTTTAGGTGTAAATGTTGAAAGTTGGAAGTTAAATCAATAATGAAACATTTTACAAGTTTTTCACTAATAAAGATATTTTCCAGCATAACATCCTTTTTATACCTAAAATTTTTCACAAGCTTTTCTTTTTTGTGACGACGCTCGAGAAAAAAAAAACAGTATTGCTTTAATACTTATTTTCTTTTAACAAGTTTATCTAGCCAGGTAAAAGCAGTGTGATCAGGCTTGATACCAACCGCCTAAATCAAGTCACTTATATATAAATCTTTGAGAGGTACAGTTATTTGATCTTTTCATAGGCCAAATCGCGTAAAAAATTATTAATTTTAAATGGCAGAATATAAAGCAAACATCTAAAATACGGTAAACTTCCGATTATCCGTGCATGAATTTAATTTAAAAAAAATAATTATATGTATTTTTAAATAAATATTTGCTCGCTTGAGCTGAAAGTAGAGAAGAAGAAATTATCAATTGCATTAGTCACAATACAGCCCTGAATTCTGTTGATACTTTTTGTTGGAGTACATCGACCAATGGGAATTCGAGTATAACGACATAATAATAGCTCTTGGAATAATTCGAACTGATATTTAAAAAAAAATCATTAAAAGATTCCTGCAAACAAACCAAAATCACAGATTTTCTTAATAATAATGAGCATTAAACAAACATGTTAAAATAATTGCCTGCCTTAGAAAGGTATAATATGTTGTATTTATTATTATTATTTTAAGGCGTCTCAAACATCTGTGGTCATTTGCGCCCGGAGCCTCTCAGTGCACTGTGGCCTCCGGACAGTGTTCTCCCGTTACAGACAACACTGTCCATCACCGGACAGTGAGCTGTAGGGGCTCCTAGGAAGAGAAAATCTAAGGGCAGCACGGCTGGATTCGAACCCGTGATCTCCGCGTTACTAGTCCAGCGCGCTACCACTGAGCTAATCCCCTCCCTAGTCAAAATTAATGTTTTTGTTGTATTTTAATTAATAATATGTTGTATTTTAGAAATAAATAATTATAGTTCGGATTATCTGTGTTTTTCGATTATCCGTGCCGCCTCTCTCCACCATTAGCCCGGATAATCGGGAGTTTACAGTATTTGCAAAAAGCGAGTACCGATCTGTCAGCTAACGACGAAGATTTTAAGGTACTGCATAAATTAAAGTAAAACAGAGAGAAAGATATAAAAAAAAAAATCATGATCGTAGTGGAGCATTTTAGAAAAAAAACAATAGCAAATAAAAGGGAAAGGGTTAGCCCAGTGGTTAGCGCAATGGACTCCCACGCGGAGATCCCGGGTTCGATTCCACTGTGCTGCCCAAATTTTTTTCTTCATAGCACCTCTACAGCTCACTGAGAAGGCTCCGGCCACCAATAACCATAGATGTTGACGCGCCTTAAATTAAAAAAAAGAAGAAGCAAATGAACAAAAAATTAATCTTGTGTGAAGAAATCACCTTAGTTTCTCATGATGTAATTCTGAAATACTGATAAATACATTTTTATATGATTTTAAATAAATATTCTGTTATACTGCATTTCTTGTTAACCGGTTTTCATTGAATTTAGAATTTTTGTAAATATATTTAATTTTCTTATTAATTAATTATTATATAATACAAATAATTAACAGAACTGTCTTATTATAATTATCAAAGTTTGGTAAAATATAATTTTTTTTTTTAAAGTTAACAAACATACTTTTATTTAGAACTTGCTGGCCCCTAATATATATTTGAAAGTAAAAACGTTAATTTATTTTATTAGAAAATATTTATTGAAATGAAAAATAATAAGAGTGAATTGAAAAAAACTTTTTTTTTTGAATAAACAATTTTAATGAAATACAATTTACTGAACAAAATGCATATTTATTTTGGTAAAAATAATATTTTGATTATTAATGATTTTCGAAGAAAAAATTACTTTCCTTATTGAAATGCTTTTTGATACACAATATTTATTGTTCTGCCTTCTGGGACACATATATACAATGAGGAAGCTTTGCCTACTCGCTTGCAAGCTATATCAGGCTACATCTATACCTCAGCCTCAACAACATAATATAAATCTGACAACATTTGAGTAATTTATTCTCAAGATTTGCCATTACGTACAACGGACATTCATTTTTATGAAGCGGACTGTCTTACTGATTGAAGGAGGTGCACTGTACGATATGCGAAAAAAACAGATTTTTCGTATCTTTTTAAAAGCGCCACCTATCGAAAATTTTGTCTACTAAAAACAATCTATATCTCAGCCACAACAACATATATAAATTTGACAACATTTGAGTCATTAATTCTCGTGATTTGCCATTACGTACAATGGACATTCATTTTTATATATTATATAGATTTGATTTCTACAATTTGCATTTTATATAATATTGCAATAAAATATGGCGTGAAACACTTACACGACTTCATTTTAGGCATTTCTATGGAGAAAGTCGCAATAACCTATTCAATTAAGTCGCACTTCCGGTCAACCGATTTTCTTCAAATTGGGCATTTTGAAAACTTATATAATTATAATTATAATTAATATTAATTAGTTGACAAAATTGTATAATACATTGTTGGACGAAATAGCACTTTAGAGGAAACCATAAACTCACTCCTCCCGCAAAAGCTTAAAATGAATTTTCCCGGAGAAATGTTTCAAATAAAAGTTGTAGCTCTTTGTATGTGTGATTGATATATCAAGTTTAAGGAAAAGCGTTGGAACCGGTTTTGAGAAAGTCATCCAAAAAACAGAAAAAAAAAAAATCATTCAATAAAGTGGCACGTTCGGTTGATAAATTTTACCTGGATTTTTGCTTTGATGGATGTTCGTGTTTGATGCGGTGGTAGTATCTAAACGGAATACCAAATTTGTGCTCTCCATTTTCGTTTTTGAGATATTCTTTTCACTCATATACACACCATTTCTAAAAACCCAATTTTTTTTTTTGGATAGAGGGGAGCTCAAAACGTGTATTTCCGGTGAAAACTCAATTTCGAAAATCTGGACGATCGCAATATACTTTCTCTTACTATTATTATTAGTAAGAGAAAGTAAAAAAAAAATTATGTTCATTTGTTCCATTAATAATTGATAATTTTGCAAATTATAAATAATGTTTAAATTAAAAATGTTAATTAATTACATTAGAGCGCTCTTATTTCGGCATTAGAAGCTTTTCTAACCCAAAGCATTATCTAAATCCTATTACTTTCATTTAAACTAATCTAAAAGTATCCTAAATTTCATTGAAAAGTTTTAGACATAGGCTTAGCTATTAAGTTGCACGAAGTTGTCAACATCTGAAACCGGCCGTTACCAATAGACAAAAAATAAATAAATAAATAAATGATTTAAAAAATTCTCATGTACTATTGAAATAGAAAAGTGTGCCAAATGTCCTTGGTATTGGCTCTCTTAGATTTATATATCCTGTTTATTATTATTTCTAAATTGTTATTTATTTTCTACAAAATAAATTTAATAACAATTATGATAAAGTGATCAAATTTTAATGACTCCTTTAATTTTCAAGGATTTATATTATTTATTATGATAATACTGTAATGTTGTGTATTACTTGGCATAACTGATTTCATTTTTAATAAATGGCCATATTTAAAAATATCATTTTGCAACAAATTGATTTCTAATAAAGTGAAATAATTAGCTTTCTAATTTCGAAAGAAGACAAAAATATATTTTAAGTTACTTTTTTTGAAACCACGTCAATTTCTGTGGCTTCCCGTGACTTTCCACAGTGCACTGCTGACCTTCCGGGCAGTGTATTGCCCTAGAGTGAGCTATAGAGGCTCCTAGGAAGAGAAAAATCTAGGGACAACCTTGACTGAGGCTCGAACCAGGAACTTCCGGGTTCCTAATCCAGTTCCCTGAATATGTTCCAGGGGAGTTCTGAATATGTTGTCAAAAGTTCTAAAAATTGAGGTACCACACATTTTTTTCTAGTTTTTAAAACTTGCTCTTCATTTTTTTTTTTTTCCTAAACTTGTATTAAAAAAAGAAAATTGACAAAGTTTATAGTTTGTGTACCAAATTTAATGAAATTCGTCGAAACTGAAAAAACTGTTCAGTAAAAAGCTCACATCCGTTTACTAATTTTCGTTGAGACTCAGAATTTGGCCATTATTTATTTCTAATTAATTTTGTTTGGATAATGAATTGTATAATCAAGCCAGTGATACACTTTAGAGAAAACATAAACCTAACACCCTCTCCCTCCTCCAAAAGTGCCCTTAAATAATTTTCCCGAGAAATGTTTTAAATAATTGTAGATCCTTTGTATGTTTTAGTTTGTATACGAAGTTTTCAAGAAAATCGTCGGAGTCATTTTTGAGAAATCGCAAAAAGTAAAAAAAACAAAAACAAGTAAAGTGGTACTTCTGGTTGAGGAATTTTGACAGAAACGTACTTTCGGATCCCATGGTGATACCTAAACGGAATATCAAGATTCAACTTGCTACGGTTTTTCGTTTTTGAGCTATGCTGTTCACATACACACACACACACACACCATTTGCTAAAAACCACTTTTTTGGGCTCAGGAGATCTCAAAACGTATATTTCCGGTAAAAACTTGATATCGAAAATTTGACACGATTACAATACTTCCTCTTACGAGGAGTAAGAGAAAGTAGAAAAGTAAAAATTTCAAATTTATATTAGAACACCAAAGAAGGAAACATCTCGTCAGGGTTATAAGTAGTATTCTGAGCTATGTAGTTCATGACCAAGCAAATAACCTGCTCTAAGAGAAAGTAATTCAATTGGTGCCAAATTTTTGAGAGTATTTTTTTTTTTTTTTTGACATAATAAATGTATGTATTAATGTCTCCTGAAAACGAGTTTTTAGCGATTGGTCTGTTTCAGATCTGGCACTCATTCATTCTTCCTACACGCACAATGATATGTACGTGTTGTGTATGTGGGTGTGGCTGTTTGTGGTTGAGTATGTATGTGTGAAACAAAATATCATAAAATGCTAATGTTAACTTAACTTTTCTTTAAGAGAAGACCATCGTTTTCGATACAAAGGTTTCGGACAAAATCCTTCAACAGGACTTTTGAGTATAATGATTTTTTTTGGGGGGTTTTTACAATCTTTTCGGAAATATCACTCTAACGATTTTTTAAAAAAATTTTGTTTACTATCTGGAATTTTATCGGTTTTAACATGCATATAAATGTAGTTCCTGACCCGGTTTCAGATTCTCATACAGGGAGTATCAAATTCATGTAGAGAGTTCACTTCAACTTTATGTTTTTGTCATGCATTACATGTGTTGATTGTAGGCGGGAGGTTATATAAGGTTATGTTAGTATGTATGTGTGTTTAATAACAAAAGTGGAATGATTATAAATTATGTTTAGATATTAGTATATGGTTTATAATAAATAGTGTGTTTTTTGAAGAATAGGTACTTTACAATTAAATTTAATACTGATGTTAAGTTTTTTTTAATACTAGGGGGGGGGATAGGAAATTTCAAATGTATATTATATAAATAAAAATAGATAAGCAATGTGTAAAGAAGAGAAAAGGAATGTATAAATTTCAAAGTTTTAAAACATAAATAACTATTGAAATGCATACAAGGTTAATTAATATAAGAAAATATGTAGTTAAACCGGTATTTAAGAAGGTTAGTAAAAATGGTGAACATAATATAATTGAAGTCCTACATGAATTTGATAGCTTTACTCTGATGATGGATGAAAATTCATAATCGGTCGGGAACAGCGTTAATAATATGCATGCTGCGATGGATAAAATTCCGTTATCCAGCGGTAACACCCATATATTCGGTTTACTATGTTTTCATTTTTGAAAGCCATAAAACATAATTTTAACACCACTTAATCCATAATATTCTTTAAGTTATCTGGTATTGCCATGTTTTTTTTTTTTTAACTAATTTCCTACAGTAATCATATTGATGTAAATTACGCATCTAGACAACCACTAAAAAAACGTTCAAATACGTATTCTAACTTTGATATTCAAAATGTATTGCACTTGGTGGACGTTAATTTGATTGTTGTAATCTGTTATGAAAAAAAAGCAAAAACAATAAAATTTTTGTTTATTGATGAATTATGAAGAATCGATGAATTATGGAGAATTATTCATCAATATTAAAATACTTCATGAACAAAATAATTACTCATCTTCTAAATACATAATTATCTTCCAAATTCAAACGAATATATTTAATGCTTATCGCTATTAAGGTTGCTTTATTATTCTACACTTATTTGGGATTTACGTCCAATTAATAAAAGTACTATTTAAATCTATATTTAGAAATAAACTAGTACAAGAAAATTGATAGTTATATAAGATAAACAGAACAGGATTTTAAGTATTATAGATAGTTTATCAAACTTTCGCTTATTTCGTCATTAGTAAAATTTTGTTTTCCTTAAATCCAATGTTTAAAAATTATTAATTGTAATATATATATATATATAAATCGATAATAAATTTCAAGTTGTGAAAATTGAATATTGTAACAATTGCAATTCAATAGTTATTGAAATGTGCCTACTTGAGATGATGTGAAAAAAATTAATGAACCTGGACAACTTAATAGCTTTTACAGTTTGCAATTTTTTTTAGTTTGGTCCACGCATCAAACAAGAAAAATGTTAGCAATTACTCTAGTAAATAAAGGCTGTAAATAAATTTCAATTACATCAACTCGAAACTTAAAAGCTACAGATAGGTACTTTACTCGGAAACAAGATGGCAGCTATTTTGGGTGAATTCTAAAATACCACTCACTAATTTATAGTTCTTATCAGTTTAAACTATTCACATATCAAATTCTATTTCACCAGATATTGCATTCAAGATCGCTTGGTAGCTCTAGCTATCTTTGGTATTTGCCCGCCCGTTTGTATATTATCCACTTCATGACGAAACCCATTATTCCATTTATATTAAATTTTTGGAAAATATGAAATTACACATATTTCATAATAATTTTATAAAATAAATAATTTTCACTTGTGTTTTATTTTTAATAATTAATTATTTAGAAAATAAGATAAACAAAATAAAAATATTCATAATTTTTTTAAAAAATATTTCAAAATTAAGCAATAGGTTTATCCAATTTATTTCCTAAAAAAATATTTTTGGCATTTATAGTCAAAGAAAGAATTTGTCAAACAATTTGAATGTCTACTTTCTGATATTCAATGCTAACAAGTGATATTTTTATGAAAACAAGTGCAATAATAAAAATGTCGGTCTTTACTGGAAAACAGAAATTGTGAGTGTTCATAAAAATAAAATAAGGCAATAACTAACTTGGGAAAAATAATAATAATAATCAAAGATGTTCTGTAAAATAATAAAGAGATTGCTCGATTATGATGTGGTTAAAGTTCCCGAATAATATTTTCATTATATAACTGAATGCTAAACTGAGAAACGTGTTCATTTACTTAACAAATAAACTGCCTACAAGGATTATAAAATAAAATTGTATTTCAAAGTACTGTTATAAGATCATCAATCGAGTCAATTTTGTTTTCATAATAAAAAAATGATTGTATATTGTTATAGTTTTTATTATTTTTTTAAATTGAGAATTTGGAACCGGCACTTGTTGGAATCATAAAGGTAGAAAGTGAATAGGTCATTTGCATCGGATAAATGAATACCTAGGCACGAGGAGAGCATCTGATGAAGGTAGTAGAAGATTCGGAATAGAAGTGTTTCAAAATGTGGAAGAAGAGTCCAATATTATTGACATAGAAAGATCGAAATGCATAGCTGGAGATAAAGGCAGCTTCTCCTTTAAAATAAGAAGAAGGAAACTAGACCTCCGACCAAGATCGACCCAAGGCCGATTTTTTTTTTTTTTGTATTTTTAATTTCTAAATTTTAAAACACAAAAATAACTTTCATGACATATATATTTGGAATGTGTGTTGGTGTGGTTTTGTAACTATAAAGTATAGTTTACAAAATATAAAAGTTGGAGTATTTTTTTTTTTTTGTAAATTTTTTTGGCATAGGTTTTCACCATATAGTCAGCGCTGGAGATGCAGGAAGTCTAATCTCACGATAACTTTAGTAGACCGTCAAGGTTCACATTTTACAATATCTATAAAGTCTATGTACACTTTACTTTAGATTATTAATTCAATATAGTAGTTTCATGATATACATATTGTTAGAGAATATAATCCCCCTCATATTGTAAAAAAGAACTTGTATGTTTGGGGGTCCTCCCACTCGTGGAATCTCTCGCATAACAGAGAGGGTTTCTGCTTAATTTTGTGTAGGTAAACACCGCAAACAATATGGTTGGATTTCAATCTAATGATCGTTACCGCCTCATGCTTGTTTATGGATAGTCCTTTAAGCCATGAAGATTTTCTGACTATAATCACGTACCTCTTGTAGATGGCTCCTTTATCTGAACTACTGTACTCTAGTTGCCACATATTCAAGATGTTTTATGTAGATTATTTCATCTTTAGCCAGCCGTCAGTACTGTCGCTCAGTATTAAAAAATGTTTATGCTCCAAGTTCTAATCTATTGTAGAGGACGGCCAAGGCTGTTAATTCTGCCGAAAAGACATAGGTAAGAAAGCTAATTTGCAGAAGTTGGTATTCGATTCGTACACAGCACATCCCACTTTGCTGCTGTATTTGGAACCGTCCGTCAAAAATGCAGTAGGCGCCAAGCTATCGATCGGGCTTTTATGAAGTCTTCATGTAGAGCATTTCTAAAGATAGCAGAGATAAGTCTTCACTGAAAGTGATATTTTATGTACCTAACCAAGCTTCGAAAATGATCGGAACAAAGTGGCACCTTATTACCACCAGAGTGGATAATAGCCTCGAAATTAGTAATTCTTTGGTAGCTAGTCCACCAATGAGGGAGTATTTTTATTTTTGTTTGTTTTAAATTTAAGGCGCGTCAACATCTGGCGCCCTGAGCCCTCTCAGTGCACTGCCGGCGCCCGGACAGTGTTCACTCGTTACAAACAACAATGTCCATCACCGGACAGTGAGCTGTAGAGGCTCCTAGGAAGAAAAAATCTAAAGGTAGCACAGCTGGACTCGAACCCGGGTCCTCCACGTGGGAGTCCAGTACGCTGACCACTTATCTATTCCCTTTTTTTATTCTAGTTCTTGCGTGCAATTTTTTTTTTTTACAAATTTACGTCTCTTAATTTCTTGTGGCAAACATTTGTGGGCACAACCCAGGTGAAAGATTCACTCCTTTATCGTAATAACCGCAGATTATTGGATACACGATATTAATGTTCACTATGTGGTACAGTATTGGTTTTGTGTCAATAAGTTTTATCTAAGTTGAAAAGTTATTATATAAATGGAGAATAGTTAACAATAGCTTTCTTTTTCAAATTTCCTATGTGAACTTTCCCAGATCAACGTGTTCATCGATTAAAATACAATTAAATTGAAATGAAATATTACTCGAGCCGTATTCATCGATATTTAAATCGAAATTATTATTATTTTTTTTTTAAGTTTAACTATTTTCGACCAACCTTTCGTATAAATTGACCAACAATTGTTATTATTAATTTCAATGATATACTTGTCCCATAGAGCGTCAGTCAATTCGTCCGTATAAAAAAAGAGTTTCCACATGTTCGAAACAAAACACGAAAATGATTGCTATAAATTAAAAAACCAGTGTGAAACATTCACCCAACTTTCTCTTACACCAGTTTTCAAAATTGTAATTGAGAAATTTTATAGTTTGTGTACCAAATTTGATGAAATTCTTTGGAGTTAGTCGAAAACTGAAACCGAAATGTTCACTAAAACCGCACTTCCGGTTTACTAATTTTCATGAAACTCGAAAATATTGGCCATCTATTTATTTCTAATTAATTTTGTTTGGATAGCAGAATTGTATAATCAACACGATCACACTTTACAGAAAAAACATAACGATATACCAAGTTTGAAGAAAATCATCGGGGCTATTTTAAAGAAAATTGCAAGAAAGTAAAAAAAAAAATACCAGAAAACTGAAAAATACATTTCATTAAAAATGCACTTCCAGTCATCCGATTTTTTTTTCAAACTCGGAATTTCAACAACACATTTAATTCTAATTAATATTATTTAGACGACAGAATTGTATAGTATACTGAAATAGCACTTTAGAGGACAAAACCCACCCACGCCCTTCCCCTAAAAGTGCCCTTAAATGCATTTACCTGGAGAAATGTTTCAAATAAAAATTCTAGATCTTTGCAAGTATAGTTGATATATTAAGTTTAAAGAAAAAACTGCAAAAAAATTTGAAAAAACCATTTAGTAAAGTGGTACTTCCGGTGGAGGAATTTTTATCGCTGATCTATTGTCGAGCTCCATGGTGAAACCCAAACTGAATATTAATTTTGAACTTTCTGCGATTTTTTGTTTTTGAGCTATGCTGTTCACATACTATGTACATACACATACACACAAACACACACCATTTGCTAAAAACCACTAATATTGGACTCAGGGAATCTCAAAACGGATATTTCCGGTGAAAACTCGATATCGAAAATTTGACACCATTACAATACTTCCTCTTACTAGGAGTAAGAGAAGGTAATAAAACGGGTCTCAAAATATATCCGTGTAATATACCTCTGTGTATAGGTATGAGAGAAAACATAATAAAAAGAGACAACTGATAAAAATTTAATACATATATGTGGGCTATTTGTCGTCTTAAGGCCGAATTTATCTTCAACCGGGCTTGGAAAGTAAAAAAATATAGAAAGAAAATGAAATAAACCATTGACTTCCTAAATTTTGTAAACTATTAAAGCGTTTTCCCCTTAAATGGAACAATAAATTAATCTCAATGAGAGAAACCAAAAAATGAAAAATAAAACACATATTAATCTAATTGAAAAATTTTTCACAGAAAGATCGCACATAAAGTCCCAGATTATTATTCAATTATTTTAAAGTGCTATAAAAAGCAACTAAAAAAACAAAAATGGTCAGCATAAAATTTGAATATATTTTTTTGAAAGTACTATATTTCATAAAAGGGATATATTAAAATAAATTTATATAAATAAAGAAAAAATATTTCTTGAAACTATTATGTAGTTATGATGTTATATGTTGTAATATTAAAAATAGATTGTCTTACCTAATAATGATGAAAGAGTATCAAAAATTGAAGGAAAAGAAATCAAAATTGGTAAACTTAGAGGCGTTAAGAATTGTGACTTGTTTCACTTGCTGCACGTCGAACTGACTGAACGTAAATGTTAATTCATCTAGAAGAAATAAGCAAGTCTGTTTATCCCTTCCACAGTTAGTTCCATGGTAAGCGACATTTACCTTTGTGGTAGGAGTAAAAGCCGGCCGATGACGTTGGGCGCATCTTGTAAATATGTTAACATTTTTTTTTTGTGGGGCAATTTCTAAAAAAAAAAAAAAAAAAAAATCCGTACCATTTCAAGGTAAGCACTTTCCATTTATAATCAGTTATTATAATTTATTATTGATATTATTATACAATGTATTCTTGGATTTTGGTCAACAATTTTTGGTTTTTATCGCATATTTTATTTTAGTAATTATTACATAATTTTTTTTTTTTTTTAAATCACTAGTTCACGCCCATTTATTATAAAAAAATTATTTATACTTTTAAATATGAAATGAATAAATTCGTTTAAGTTCATGGATAGTTTTTTCTGCGTATTTTTTTTTCATATTTAATGTGTTCCGCATTACTCAGGCCGTTACTGGCATTACCAGCTAGGTCAGCTGGTCTTTCTAAAAAACTATATAAATTATGTATATAAAACGCCAGCAACTTTTCCTATTATTTTTTTATGTTTTATTTATAATTAAACCAAAATAATTCATATATAATTATATAAGTATTAGTCATTCCTTGAACATATCGGAATAACCCAGACTTTATAATTTTATGTATACGATATTTAGGAGAGATCAACGTACGAGTAAAAACCCTAATGGTAATCATAGATTTAACCTGAAGGCAAACAAGTGGTTTCGGAGGATTTAATATTGATGTCAAAACTTATTTGCGTCGCAGATTATTCTTCGTTCAATTAGGAATCAATGGCCATTGTAAGTGATGCTTTATTCAAGCAGTATTCATGCTTTATTATTTCAATAGCTAAACAAAATTGTATGCAATTTTCCCCTTTTAAACTTTCGTGGATTTAGATTTTTTTTCTTTTTTATTTTCTCTTACTCCTAGTAACAGGAAGTAGGTATTGTAATCGTGTCAAATTTTCGATATCGAGTTTTCAACGGAAATATCCGTTTTGAGGCCCCCCTGAGTCCCAAAAAGTGGTTTTTAGAAAATGGTCGGTGTGTGTATGTAGTATGTGAACAGCATAGCTCAAAAACGAAAAAAACGTAGAAAGTTGAAACTTGATATTCCATGGGATCTGACAGTATGTTATCTGTCAAAATTGCTAAACCGGAAGTGCCGGTTGTTTTTTTTTTACTTTTTTGGGCGATTTTCTCAAAAATGGTTCAGACGATTTTCTTCAAACTTGGTATGTTAATTACACATACAAAGGGCTACAACTTTTACTTGAAACGTATCTCCGGGAAAATTCATTTAAGGGTACTTTTAGGGGAGGGGGTGGGGTTAGGTTTTCATCTAAACGCTATTCCAGTTTGTTAAGACAATTCTGTCATCTAATAGTGTGAATTAGAATTAAATATTTTGTTGACACTCCGATTTGAAAAAATCGGATACCGCAAAAGTTGTGTTACTTTACCACTTTCTAAATGATTTTTTTTCACTTGTTCGCGATTTCCCTCAAATGGCTTCGATTATATTCTATCAAAACGAAATTATTTATCATCCAAACGAAATTAATTAGAAATAAATAGATGGCCAAAATTCCGAGTTTCAAGGAAATTAGTAAACCGGAAGTGCGTTTTCACTTATCAGTTTTTTCAGTTTTCGACGAATTTCATTAAATTTAGTACACAAACTATAAAATTTGTCAATTATAATTTTGAGAAATGGAGTAAGAGAAAGATGTGTGAGTGTTTCACACCAGATTTTTAATTGCTAAGAAATACGATTTACTAATATTATGCTATTTCCGATTTCCCCGGCCTGGCTCATGCAGAATTTTGCTTGATTTAACATTTAAATCTGGGTTCGTCAACCTTTTAGTACTTAGCGTCCATTTTGTAGCTCTGTTGGTGGTGCAATTTCCTTACCGCCATCCTATGGTCTAGTAAATGAATTTAGCGCAAATGTTTCGTCATTCTTAGAGGGGAGGGTTTCATAACAAAAATATTTACTTAAATTTTTACTTTCGTTGTATTTGAGTATGTTTGTATAGTTATAATATATATATATAATATATATAGAGAGAGAGAGAGAGAGAGAGTGTCTTCAAATTTAATGATTTTCTGTATTTTTACCAAACTATAGGTTCGATTTGGTTCGATTTTTGTGAGGAACAAAGTCATCTTCTTTTTCAGTGACATTCAGAGTGTTTTGTCCTTTTGTTGATAATTCGATTTATCAACAAATTGATGCTGATTCTATTAGATATGAGGTAGGGAAAGATATTAATAAGTTAAATATATTTTCCATGCATTTGGTCTAGTAGCTAGCGCACTCGCCTTTCATGCGAGAACTCAGGGTTCGATTCCGTGAGGGCAAAGCGGTGATGACCCAACATCGTGATAAAAATTGGGAAGCTGCAGTTAATAGCGCCCTAGGTAGCGAAGACAGGAACTAAACGTCGTGGGAACTGCGGCGTGCTTACCACTCGTCTTGCTATTCAAATCGCTGTCTGGCAACCTTGGCCCTTCATGGGCTGTTGCGCCATAGGTTTTTTTTTATGCATTTAGTATACTCAAGCATTTCTTTATTTTCCCATATTTTTTTTTGTATCAGTACTCTTAATGCTGCCTGGCAAATTATATCATCCTTCAGCAAAATTTCAGGAAATGGGATTTATTAACCAGTCATAAACCTTATTCAATAGTTCACTGAAATGAATACAATCAATCTCCTCTGGGGTTACATCCTCTTTTATAGGTGTTTAATGGAATAAACAGTCCTTTGCTCAGGAAATTACCACAGAAGCATCATGCTACTGATACCAGCTGTATCAGCGCTAGTAGACACTATGCACACACCTTCTACGACCTTCTTACCCATCTTTGCCATGCCTTCTGCGCTAAAAGACGAATAGATATCACACGTTCAATCAATCTTCACGTCGCCAAAAATCGTATAAAAGTCTGGTAATTTCAACTTAGTTTTAATCAACTGTCAATGAAGTCTAAAAACCAACTTCAGAAGTGCATAGAAATGTAGAGATCATGAAGTAAAGAATTGTGCAAACAGCTTTCAAGAGCTTACTAAATGCTGTTTATTTTAAATAACCAAGAGTGTATTTCTTTTGCTGAGATATGGTTACAAATTTGTTGCATATTTTATTCACACGTACCAAAATCGTGGATAAATCTAACCTCACAACAGATACAGTTCAAAGACTGAGTGATATACACTTGTTCCTTTGTCCACAGAACTCACTCAGTGTTCCCTCGTCCACGTGTATAACTTTTAGAAGCATTCCTATGAATTATTATCTTTATTAAAATTATAAGGGATAAACTGCGGTAATAAATTGAAGAACATATTATATATTTTTGAAAAAAAAAATCACCCTGGCTAAGTTTTATAATCGATATATAAAGCATTATATTCGATATATAAAGAAAGCTTTAGTGAGCGTTAGAGACCAAGTTGTGACGTTTACTGAGCTAGAATGAACAGTAATCGTAAATGGTTTATGTTAGAGACAATTGCAAATTTGATTGACAAGAATAAATTATATTTTATCGATAAATTCATCAATTACCCTTTTGCAATGGTTTCTACTAACTATTGACTCTTGTTATAATATCTAAAATTGAGATTTATATATATAGAGAAAGTATTGCTATCGTGTCAATAAAAAGAAAAAGTTTTTAGCGAATTTCCTATATGTGTATATGTAAATGGGATTGGTGAGGCATTTGATGTGGTCTCTGGAGTGAGACAGGGTGATGCATTGTCTGCGACATTGTTCAATCTGGCACTACACTCGGCTGTGAAAGAGGCGGCAAAAGATGGAACATTAGCAAATAGGACCTGGCAAATCTGCGCTTATGCGGATGACTTGGTCATTATGGCTAGAAACGAGACAGCTCTTAGAGACGCCTTCCAGTTAATAGTACATAACGGTGACAGGATGGGACTTACCATCAATCAAAGCAAGACTAAGTATATGTCACTGTCAGATAAGAGAGATAGACTCACTATCTCTCTTTTAAACTTTAAATTTGAAAATGTTAGTAATTTTACATACCTGGGCTCCTCTCTCAATAAGGAGAATAAAATTAGCCATGAAATTAATAGCAGAATAATGGCCGGAAACAGGGCCTACTTTGCGAACCTTAAACGTTTAAACCCAAAATTCTCTCAAGAAAGACTAAAATACAACTGTACAATACCCTCATCAGACCTGTAGTTACATATGGATCGGAAACCTGGTGTTTGTCAGTGGCCGATTGCCAGAGACTAAAGGTTTTCGAGAGGAAAATTGTAAGACGAATATATTGTGCTATAAAGGTCGAAGGCAAATGGAAAGTTAAAAGCAATGCAGAAATCGCAGAGATACTGAAAAATAAAGACATAATAAATTATATAAAAGCAGGTAGACTGCGATGGGCTGGGCATGTCGAGAGAATGAAAGAAGAAAGGCCGCAAAGGAGAATGTTAGATATGGCAATAGTGGGTAAAAAAAGAAGAAGAGGAAGACCAAGGAGCCGCTGGAAGGATGAAGTCAGAAGAGACGCCGCAAAGTTGGGAGCTGGAGACTGGAGGACTGTCGCAAGGGACAGAGAGAAATGGAGAGAAATAGTTCGGAAGGGTCACACAGATCTGTAGAGCCGCGGAGTAGTAGTAGTAGCAGTAGTATATGTAAATGTGATGTGTTGTTTTGGACAAAATATCTCACAAAAATAAACAAGCAGAAAAGTTCAAACTTAGTATTCCGTTTAGTTGCCATCATTGCATCTCACACCTAATTTCCGAATAAAATCAACCAACTGAAAATGGAGCTTTACTGAATGTTTTTTTTTTTTTTTTTTTAATTTTCACAATCTTCTTTTAAAATGATTCGAAAGATTTTCTTCAAAACTTCTGAAGCGTTTTCTACTAAAGTGCAACTCCAGTACAATCAACAAAGCTATCTTCTATATGCTAAAAAAAAAAAAAAAGATTACATTAAAAGCATTAATAGAAATTCCCAAATTTGAAGAAAATCATTAAACCGGAAGTACGACTTTACAGAATAGGTTACTTCCTGTGTTTTTTATTTTTGAAATTTTTTTTCGAAAACTGCTACAACAATTTTCTTTATATTTCGAATGCTAGCTGGTAAGATTCTACATCTTTTATTTTAAGTATTTTCCTGTAAAAATGGATTTTTATGATTTCTAAGAAATCTGTTTTTTTTTTAAATTTCAACTATTTTTGAGTTTGATAGATCAAACGCTTAGAGGCGATGTCTTCTGGGTTTCAATAAAATCTTATTCAAGTACTACCCGCCGTGTAGTCAACCACCTTTTGTCAATTTTACAATAATTACATTAACTGCATCAAGAGAAAGTTTTTTTTTTATCAGTTTCTTCTCCTTGCATCATTTCTGTTTCATGCAATTAAAAATATTTTTAAATTTTTTTCTTTATTTCCTTCAATTTTTTCAAAGATTATGATTGTTTTTATTGTAAAGAAATATTTCTTCCATGACACTCCACCATTTTTTTAACGATCTATACACTTTCTCTTATTGCAATTAATATAATTGCAAAATTAATTGAATTATAAAATTCTTCAGAACTTTATAAGTTTTTTTCTAAATATTTAATTACCTTTAATATTATTTCAAAATCTAAACCTTAAAAAATGACTTTTTTTTTGAGGGGAAGCGTGGATTTTTCAGTTCCCACAGAAAATATCTAAATCAATTTTATCGAAAGAAAAAAAAAGTTAAAGTGTTGTTTAGTATACCAAGTATGAAACCCGAAATAAAATAATAGAAAACTGTGATTAAAACTATTCATTAAAAATCACACATCCGGTCATCCGATTTTTTTCTTCAATTTCGGAAATTGGCATTTAATTCTAATTAGTATATATATATTATATATGGAAGAATCGTATAATAAACTAAACAAAAAATGTTTTAAATAAAAGTCATAGCCTGCATCTATTAGTGTAAAGGAAATTGTCGGAGTCGTTTTTAAGGAATCACAAAAAAAAACTCGAAAATCCGTTCAGTAAAGTGATACTTTCGTTAGATCCACTTTGTTAAAAAAACCTTAATATCCGGGTCCCTTGATAAAATGAAATAAAACAAAAAGTAAAATATACTATATTAGGGGTAGTGAACCCCCACCACTCTCCCACACTAGCGAGTGAACTCCCACCACGCATCAAAGAGAAAGAGCCCCTCTCGAGAGAGATGGAGAGGAGAGGCAGTTGGATATATATACGAGAGACAGAGTCAAAAAGAGATATTCTGTTCAGAGTCTTACACTTCAATTGTACATATCGTTTAGGCCAGGTCAGTCCTTCTGTTCATTTTCTTGTAGTGTAAAAAGTATAGCATCCTTGGCAGTCAGTCATATACATATATATCAATTATATATATTATACCGATATTGAGTGTTACTTAATCCTCAACATCTACAACACCAACATCTCCTCCTACAACCATTATATATAGGACAATTTTTTATGCACCTAAAGGCATAAAATTATGAATACCTATAAACTTTGAAAGTACTAACTAAAAAAAATGTAACACTCCAGGTTAAGTCATTGCTTCAAAGAAACTGATCGAACACTTTACTTAAACATTCATGCGTTACATAATATCCTGCTTCTTAAATATTGTTGTTCAACTACATTACAACTATATTTTGTTTATTATTAATTATTCACGTTAGAATAGAATAGAATGACACAAGGGGGGGGGATTCTAACCCAGGCACTCTCCCCTCTTCATGAGGTCCAGAACCTTCCCCTCCAAGTCCTTCTTGAAGTACGATTTTCTCCGGTCTCAATGTGCTGAAGATCTCGTACCTCACTCTGCCGATTGCGACGCAATTAAACAAAAAATGAGAGGCCCTCTCCTCCTCCTCCTCCTGACACAGTCTACACAAAGGCTCCGGTTTTTGACGCGGTTCTTATGTCAATAGCATATTATGGTTGTCAAGTATGGGGATACCAAGCATTTGAGGAATTGGAGAAATTGAATAAATATTTCATTAAAAGTTATTTAAACTTCCTATTAATAACCCAATTACGTGCTGTACTTAAGACCGGCCGACATACACTGTTTCTTTTAACTTTAAGCTTGCATTTTGCTTATGTCTTAAAGATATTTAATAATTGTATTCGCTGAAGAAATAGTAAGAAAGAAAGTATCATGGTTCAATGAATGGTTGCGTTTAGCTGAGATAATGTGATGCTACCCTGGCACCGAATTACTGTCATCACTGGCATGAACAGACTTCTAATATTACAGTTAAACTTAGGAGTATGCAGAAGGCTGAATTTGAGGTCCTAGCTTTACAGGCAAATTACCATCTTTCATATAAGTAAATCCTTCTTTCGTATGATGTAAATTATGTAGATCCCGAATTGGATTTCTCAATTAAGCAAATAATATTTAAAAGTACGCGGTAAATTATTAAATTTAAATTGTAAGCCTTGCATCACAAATCGTGTTAATTTATGTTCAGTATGTAACCTGAAGGAAACGGAAACGACGTTTCTTTTCTGGCAGTCTGTCCCATTTTAAAGGAGTTTAGATTCAGTTTTCTGGGTAAAGAAAGTCTGAGATCTGATGAGGTGTTGTTCTTCTAAATAATGGGGATTGAATTAACCTGTATAATTTTGTAATTAGTGCACTTAATTATGTATGGGCAAAGCCTGATAATTGAATTTAATTATTGATACTCATTAATTTAGTATATTCTTTTTTCTTCTTTTCTCATGTTTATTTTATTAATTTATTTTCATATATTTAAGTTATTATTTAAAAAATATCACTTTTTCTTTTCTTTTTTTTATTGCAAATATTTTACAGTCAAGTCAAATATTATTAGTATCTGTTGTATACTATATTTGTTTTCTTTATTAACTAACTAGACTTCTGGCAGACGGATATCCATGCCATTATGTTTAAAGCTGTAATTTGTTATTATTTTCTTCATTTTTTTGTGTCAAATAAACGTTATTCTATTCTATTCCATTCACAAGGGCTCCGAATCAAATAAACCCACCTTGTGCATTTGTTTCTGGAACCTACCGTGCCCTGAAAGCAGGCCCGCTATCAGACAAATCTGATACCTGCTTAGACCCAAGTTCTCTCTGGTTCTTCTTTTACACAGCTCTGGTATAATCATTTTGCCGTGTTTTGCCCCAGTACTTAGCCTCCAGTGACGGTTATGTCCTCTCCGAGTCCATTCTCTCGCCATAGTTTTGGCTATCCCCAGAACAGGTTCCGGCCCACAGAAAGGGGTGTTCGCTCCATTTCTGGCCAGTTGGTCGGCTAGTTCATTACCTTTTATCCCCTTGTGCCGGGAAAAAGCCTGCAGGGAGTCTCTACACTCCCTGACTAGGGAAAATGTAATTCTGGATGTCCCAAGAGCCTTCAGTGACGCCTGGCTGCCCGAAAAGATGCATATCTCCCTATTCCACGGGCCTATACGTAAGTTCTCCTCAGCACAAACCTTTATAGCATAAACTTCAGCCTGGAATACCGTGGAATATACACCAAGATGCCTCTCAATGAGTACCTCCGGTTTAACTCCATATATTCCTGCTCCAGTTACGCAGGCCATTTTAGATCCATCCGTGAACCAGGATCCCCCAGTCCGGCCTCGTTTTTCCCAACTTGTAGCTCATTCCGATCTTGATGTAAAGACAGCAATCTTCCCCAGCCAAACGTGTAATTAACTTGCACTTAATTTGCAGTTACAATAAAACATATATCATTAAGCGCTATAAGATGAATACATCGAAACTTAAGTAGTGTCTTGCTAATCGTTCATGAAGTTTTATTGATTTATTAAGGGGGCCTTGAATTTTTTTTATTTCTATTTTTAGATGAAAAGGAACATTATTCAAATATTTCATATATTTTTTGAATGTACAAATGATTAATGTGTGGTGCCTGAACATGACCTATGTCTGCGGCATAACTTTAGACTGTGAACAAAATACAGAGATGGTTCTTAAATTAGCATCATCAAGTAATGGATTAACTCATAATATTCGTGAACTTACATATATACAAGGTCATTGAATATTCAATTTTATCGTCTATCATTATTATTATAATAAATGTTAACCTTTAAGAAATTATTATAATAAATGTTTTACAATGTTAACCTTTAAGAAATCCAGTGTTGGAAATGTCAATGAACCATGGATTGAACCTCGCCCCCCCCCCACACGACCACAATATATTCTTTTTCAGATTATATCCAGAATAAATTCTGTCTTGATTTCTTTTTTTTAAAAAAATGCTATTAATTCTTTCAACAAGCTAAAAAATTAGTTGCCTGGGGCTAAAGAAGAATCTTTTTATTTAAAAAAAAAGTTTATTCGACGTTTCGGACACCTTTGGTGTCCTTCCTCAGGAACTGTTGAGGAAGAATGGAAACTTAAATGTTTGAGTATACCTAAGGTATCCGAAACGTCGGATAAACTTTTTTAAAAAATAAAAAGTTTCTTCTTTGGCCCCAGCCAACCAATTTTTTAGCTTGTTTAATTAGCAACGGCCAAACATAAATATTGTTTATATTAATTCTTTCTTTTACTGCGGTAAGAAGAAGTATTTGCTATCATGTTAAATTGTCAAAATTGGTATTCACCGGAAAAATACTTGTTCGAGTATGGAAAACTCTGTTTTGAAAAACAACAATTTTCTCTTTGTTGCTAGATTTTATTGAATTAATTTTCTTTAAACTTGGACTTCATTTTTATTGCTAAATTGTTTATTATGATTTTATTAGCCATTTATCTACTCACACACAATCACCGCCTCCTTTACAGATGGCGTAGCTTTCCTCCTTTCAATCCAGATTCTCAAACAATTATCCACAATGTACAAAATCATCTAAATGAAATAGAAATATAGGTGCAAATAGTGGAAATTGAAAATTAATGAATGCCGGAATAACAAATGTAACGTTCGCTCTCCCCCCCCCATATTATAAAAACACAACAGAAATAAAAAATATCTTGGTACATACTTGGACAAAACACTCACATGGAGAACCTTTACACAAGACTAAAATGACAAGAGACGTTCTATTCTTCTATATAGTAGTTCTTCTTAGACGACTAGACAGAGGCTCCAAATTCTTATTAAACAAGAATGTACTCATATACAACTCAATCTTATAACTATTCTGGACTTGGAGCTTTAAAGTTTGAGACACAACTAAACAAACCAATTCAAAAAACATCCATTCCTTACAATCCAAAAATCCACCGCAAAATCAAGCTCGATACTACGTGACCTAACCATACCTAAATATTCCCTTCACCCAAGAAATTAATCTTCCTTTTATTAGACCAAAAAAAATACCCTCATTTATAAACGCGGCAATTAATAAAATTATAAGTTGCAGCGGTTCCATATGGTATGGCCACACAAAAAGAATGAAAGAGGAAAGATTGCCAAAGAAAATTATGGATTGGGATACCTCCGGGAAGAAGGAAAAAGGGAAGACCAGCCGTTACAACTTGGAGGCAAGAAGTCCAAAGTATTAAGCGAGAGAGAAACATACGTAGAAGAGGATATGTGGAAATGGAAAGAAATGTGGAGGGAAAAAGATAAGAATTGAAATTTTAAGGACCGGAAAATGTATAACCTACATTGTCAAACCGGAAAAAAAAATAAGATGCGGGATTAGTTCATAGTAGCACGGCTGGACTTGGAAAGCGGAGGTCTCGAGTTCGAGTCTAGCAGTGCTGCCATCAGATTTTCTCGCCTTAGAAGCCTCCACAGCTCATTTATGATATTCCATTTAGGTATCAACATGGGATCTGACAGTACGTTATCTGTCAAAACCGCTCAACAGGAAGTACCACTTTACTAGTTGGTTTTTTTACTTTTTAGCGATTTCCTAAAAAATGGCTCCAACGATATTCTTTAAACTACACGTACAAAGTGCTACAACTTTTATTTGAAACATTTCTCTGGGAAAATTCATTTAAGGTGTGGGGTTAGGTTTTCATCTAAAGTGCTATTACAGTTTATTAGACAATTCTGTCATCTAAATAATGTTAATTATAATTAAATATGTTGTTGAAATTCCGAGTTTGAAAAAATAGGACAACCGGAAATGCGTTACTTCTCGCCTTAGAAGCCTCCACAGCTCCCTAGATGGACAACACGTCTATATTGACAGAACACTGCCCGGAGGCCGACTATGCACTGACAAGGTTCCGACCGCTAATGACCTCACATGTTGAGGCTATTAAGCGCCTTAATTAAAAAAAGAAAGAAAAAAAAACTAACTTAATTGACAAATTTTCTCTTAGCCAAAATATAAATATAATGGTGGGGCAGGCACAATATACCCGAGGCAGGTAAAGTTGCAGTGATTACACTGAGATCCAGAACAGAGTGCCAATAACATCGAACAAATCTACGTAACATTTGAAATTGGACGTCAAAAATTCTTCAGAACTCTGCATCAGTGACATTTTTCCGTGGTAGCCTGCTTCATTTTGTGGTCATCGACCGGTTTTCGGGCGTTCGCCAATCTTCAGGATGCGTTTGTCAGACAGTGTGATAACGCAGACTTGCACTAGGTGAGTATATAAACTGAATTTGCTTTGTGCAAGTCTGTGTTATCAAACTGTCTGACAAACGCATCTTGAAGATAGGCGAACGCCCGAAAGCGGTCGATGACCACAAATTGAAGCAGGCTACCACGGGAAATGTCTCTGATTATTTAATATGCCTGAAAAAAATTATAGACGAAATACAATATAAAGAATACAAAACCTAAAAATGATTAAAGATTGGTTGGTAAAGCAAAGCATTATTACAATATCATTACAAATGTTCATTACATCCATGTAATCAACTGCTATAATGATGCACTAATAGTTTTGATTTTCCAACCAGTCTTTAGCCATTTTTAATGTTTTTTTTTTCTTTTTTCCGCCCCTTATATTAGTTAATTTATCATACATTTTACTGAAGTGGGATTTTTAAAAGGAAGCTAACGTTGCTGCTCCCCCAGAACTGCCAATGATCCAATTTTCATGGAAAAAATGCTTCAAATAAAAAGGTGATAGACAATAATTATATGTATAGATAGTACACGAGAATAAAAGAGAATTATTAGAGCCATTTCCGATAAAAATTGATGAAAAAAAAAGCATTCAGTGAAGTTGTCCTTCCGGTTATGGGATTTTGACCTAACCTTATTGTTGAAGGCGGTGGTGGCACCTAAACGGAATTTTAAGTTTGAGCTACCTGCAATTTGTTTTCACACACATACACACAGACACAGAGAGAGAGAGACTATTCGCTAAAAACAGTTTTTCCGTATTCAGTACACCACGAAACATTTATTTCCGTTAGAAAATCAATTTGAAAAATCTAACACGATACTGCAACAGCAATGCTCTAAGAGAGAGTAAATTATTCAATCTTCCCCTAATTTCTCGTTCAGCAGATAACTTCTTCCAATATTCCATATAGTTCTCCCCCACAGACTAAAACGCCGGGCCCTGGAGAACGACTGAATCATTAATATACTATTATACTCGTAGTAAACTTTTAAACGAAATAATGTCTCTCTCATATATATATATATATATAAGTAAAGTTGCAATGATTATACTGAGGCCTAGAAGAGAGTGCCAATAACATCGAACAAATCTACATAACATTCTAAATTGGACGTCACTTTACATTCCTATCAAACTTTTTACTCACACTATATTTATTATATCTACAAGCAGAAGGTTGTCAACCTTTTGGTATATATCGCCCGTTTTGTAACTCAGTTGATATTGAAATTTCTTTACCGTCCCCACCAATGGCGTAGTAACTCAATTTAGCGAACTGAGTATACTTAGAGAAGCGTTCCTATGAATTATTAGCTAGATTCAAAAGTAAGCAGAGATAAAATTCAGAAATATATTGGAAAAATATACGAATATTAAAAAAATCAATCTGGCGAAGTTGTTAGCATTCGATGTATGAGGAATAAATGATAATAGATAATCCACATCGTTAAGAATTGAATAAATAAATAAAACGTATTAATACAACATTAATTAACACAATTTATCAGCTCCTTTTACATAATTAACTTTATTTCATTTTATCTCTATTTTATTGTTTTTGATTTTTTTCAAAATTAACAACGCTATTTCACAACTTTATCTGAGAAACAGGAAATATATATTACTTTTTTTATCACTGTGAACATAAATTAACAACTAACCTTATTATAGATCCCATTTTAAGATTCACCATATTAAGTAATAATTAATACAAGATTATCATATCTTTCATTAAAAATGTTGAAATCTTTCGTTTTGTTCATAAATCTCGATTACTTAATGTTACTAATATTAATTGTATTTTTTGTTTAAACAAATTGTTCACTGAAGCTTTCAATTTCCTTAATGGCTAATTCTTAATTAAGATTTACCAATATGCGTAATTTCCTAAACAATACGCTCCATATCTCCTTATTTTACATATACTTCTATTATTTCATTTATATGACCGCAGATAAAAAAACCACGTTTAATTTCTTCTAGATGACTAATACTAACTTAATCTATTTTGAATTTTCTAACATATTATGACGCAAACTTGAGTTAAAAACTTGTTTATTCAGGGAAAGACCTGAATATTAACTATGTGTAGAAGAAAACAATCTTTTATTTTTTAAAGCATTCATTTAAAAACTAGATATGAAACAATTCTGACGTATATTGATGATTATAACTACGTCGAAATTATGTTTGCAATCTACTATTGCTATACACTAAAGGTAAGAGAGAATTTTGAATTAATAGAAATGAGAAGGTTGTTTCATTTTGAAATTTAAACCAAAGAACTTCAAATTGTTGAAATTTAAGTTTTTTAGCAAATGGTGTTACTTAAGTACTCTATACACACGACATACTACTTTCACTAAAAGCTCTAACGGCGACGTTTGCAGACGACACTGCCATCCTTTCACGACATGCCAACCACATTTCAGCTACTACTCACTTACAAAGACATCTTGACAACATTCAGCAATGGTGTAACAAATGGACAATCAAAATTAACAGTCTAAAATCTACGCATATGACATTCACACAACGTAAACCTACATGTCCGACAGTTTACTTCAACGACACACCGCTCCCGGAGAAAACTGTTACACGTTATCATAGACTCCACTTAATTGCCGATTAACTTGGAACCCCCATACCAAACTTAAAAGACAGGCTTTAAATCTGAGATTTCGATAGTTACGACGATTGCAAGACGGAAAACTAAACGACAACCTCTACAACATGATACTAATTTACAAAACTATAATTCGACCTATATGGCTGTACGGTTGCGAAGTTTAGTATTCTACCAAAACCTTCCAACCTAAACTTCTACGACACATTACTGACGCACCCTACTATATCTCAGACCTTACACTACACTCTGACCTCAATATATACCATTCGTGGCAGACACAATCAAATACAAAAAGTTTCACGAAACACTATCACAACATAACAATTCTCTCATCTCCAACTTAAGCTTGCCACAGAATACAACAAGGAGACTGAAAAGGAAGTGGTCTAGGGATAACCTTCGCAACTAAACGCCCTAACAATGCCAGGAGTGTCATCGCTGGATGGCTTCTCCACTCGAGTTCCTCAAGCCAACAGTATCAGTAGTGAGCAATAGCAATTATTGTTATTATGTAACAGATTTTGCTTATACAATAAATAAA
>JAAEAF010007311.1:0-10785 GCA_011037195.1 Triatoma infestans
TGTGCCCACTCAGGTCGGCTGCATAGGGGTGGGGTATTGGACGCCACTTCGTTTAAATGGGCAAACGAAGAAATCCCAACAAAAAAAATAAAACGTTAGGATGAACCAAAAAAAATTGTGTTATTAAAAAGCGGTAATCCTGGTCAGGAAGGGTCATAAGAGAAATGTAAAGATGATGTGACGGGAAAGGCGGTTTACAATATCTTACCTTCAGTTATTCGCTGCTACAAGGCCTAGAGAAAATATGGTACTAGTAACTATTAAGAATGTCAATATTATACAAATAAGTATATACATAAAATAAAGAAAAGGTAGGTGAGAATAAAACCAATCTTTAAGTTGAAAACAAAACACAAGTAATATTTATTATAAAAATAATGAAATGCCTAAATAAATGAATTTAATAATCTTCAGATTAATTATAAAGAAATAAATGTAAAGTTTCCTGAACGTAACTGGCTGATTGAATACAGAAAAACTACAATTTCCTCTTCTTGAGGAACTAAACGTTAACAGAACGCAAAATAATATTTAAACTTTAAAAAAAAATGATATCAATAAAGCCAGAAACAGATAAATAAATTCAAAAAAAAGCATCTAGTAGGTAAATTCATAATTTTCCTACCCATCTATAAAATTTGCTTCTTCCACTTTCATTTAATATTTAATTTAAATTCAGCTCTTTATTGGAAAATTCATTAATAAGTTCCTATTCCTCGTTTACTTTACGATGATAGTAAAATATAATTATTCTTAAAGTATACGCGAATAGACGAACTATATTATTTCGCAAATATTTTAATTGCTGACCAAATGAAAATGACATAAACTATCCGACGAATTTGGAAGAAACGTATTTAAACACTCTTATAATCTAAGGCCTTTAGGTACTGTAAATGTGATAGAGGTACACCTCTTTAAATTTTCCGTTATTTTTCTTGCAATTGAAAATTAACAGTTTACTGATAGCATGTAATTAACGAACTAAAATTGTTATGTATCTAAAAATCAGCTGTTGTGACAACTGGAAATAAATCTATTTAAGTATGAATTCGATAATTTACTTGTCACAATGATATTTTGTTTGTACGGGTACTTTGTGGAAAGCTGGCTACTAGTACTTTCTTCCTTCTTTTTTTTAAATTTAAATAAGATTTATATACGTTTTCTACGGAAAATACCAGTAGGAAAAAAATATATAGAGGCCTCTCTGGGCTATCTAAATGTTAATTATCACAAATAATTTTGGTTTAATGAAGATAGGTTGGCCAACCTGTTAGATTTCGCCTCAAGCTGCTTCTGGTGATTGTCAAGTCCGATCCGTCGTAGGTCTTGAGTGGAATTTTTTTTTCCTTGTCTGTCGTCCAAACAGTCTCCTTTTAAATTCCTTGACCACCAAAAATACACAAACCACCACTCACTAGTTCCTCAAAATCCAAATCCGTTATAAACTCGGTGTAAGCGTACAAGTAAATTTTAATAATTACTTATGGAACAATTCAAAACTATGATTGAGGAGTGACATAGATCCGGCCAGGCCGTTTGCAGATTACATACTCTCCTATATTATTTTGAAGATAAAGAGCCAGCTCTCTTTAGTGCAAAGTTCGCCGTTGTTATTCAGTACTTTCTTCTATTGTTCAGAGTTGTTATGTTTCTATAAATAGTTATTTTTACTTTAATAAAGCTTATTTTTACAACTATTTTTTTCTATTAAATTATTATTTCTCTAAAATACATATAAATTTAATATTAAAAATACCCGTTACAAAGTGTGTCTTTGTGATGAGATTTGATGTTTGGACTTAAAGTTGTTTTCTCTTAAAATTTGATCTGGCTCCTTATGTTATAAAAACGATGGTGAATCAGAAAATAGGTATATTTATTATAGTTAATAAAATCGATTAAAAAGCATTACCTTATCCATATTATAAAAAATTATTTTGTTTCTTTTTTAATTTAAAATTTGTGACAAAACCTTAATTGCCATAGCAACTTATCCATTTCTTATCTGAGTTTGTTGTGCCTACTATATTTTTACTAAACTAAGTTAATTTAACAACTATAAATCAGTGCAAATATTAATTTCTAAAAATAAAAACTTCTATTGATGATTTTTTAGAAATTCATAAAATAAATCCGTTTAGAGACGCCCCACCCCTTTTCTACCAAGGTTTATTGCTCCATTACCTTTCGAGGTATACGCCACTGAAGAAGCTCATTGCAATATGAACGAAACCACAATTTCTAACAAATCAGTGGACGCGATCTCAACGTGAAAACTCAAATGATTTTCATGAAAATGGCCCATTAAACCTAAAAGATCAGCCCTCCATTTGAAATTACTAAACGCCAATTGCTGTAGTATATAAAGTGGACAAAATATAATGTCCTATTTGCTTGTTTGTCGGGCCATTTTTCCAGCTTTTTATAACAAAGATCGTGAATGACATGGTGGCACTTGATGTTTGGACTTGAGGTTGTGGGCTGGAGTGAGCCTTACATTCTTAAACAGGCTGTATTTTCCACAACAGTTGGGTTTTTGTAGTGGCAGAAGCAAACGGAAAAATAGAAATAACTGGAAATATATATTATAATTTAAATAAATTCAGTTTTAAAAGGAAAAATGTACATTGGCTGGACAAAGGTCAAAATGCAGGTACAAGGCACCGTTACAAGAGAGGTCGGAGAACTCGGCCACACTTTTGTCTTTTAACCCCTTCTAGAAATTAAATATAAAGAGCAGGTTTTAACTACTAAGAAGGGCATTATTTCATCAGAATCTAATTTCAGCATTCACCCAGCAACATTCATTGCATTCCGAACGTCACATTCTCATTTTAAATTCCAAGCGTGCCACCAAGTGTTTAAGTTAATATTTGTATTTTAAAATCAATCTAGCTTATTTCATTACTACAAATTAACTTGTTATTGTTATTCAAATTATTCAATAATTCAAATATAATCAAATTATTTATTGTAAGCAGTGGCGACTTCATTATATCTTAATATTTCTCTCTTCTCTGAAACTTACACACATATAAGCCCTTTCAAAGCCGCTCGTGCAACACACTACTACACAAACATACAACACATCTAACCAACTAAACACTTCACACTTTATAGAGTAAAAAAATCTGCTGTGAAACACTCATACAACTTTCTCTTACTCCTGTTCTCAAAATTATAATTGACAAATGTTATAGTTTGTGTACCAAATATAATGAAATTCGTCGAAAACTGAAAAAAACTGTTCAGTAAAGCGCACTTCCGGCTTACTAATTTTTTTATAACTTGGAATTTTGGCCATCTATTTATTTCTTATTAATTTAGTTTGGATGATAGAATTGTATAATCAACTATGATAGCACTTTAGAGAAAAACATAACCCCTAAAACTTCCCCTAAAACTGCCATTATTAAATGAATTTTCCTAGAGAAATGTTTGAATTAAAAGTTGTAGATCTTTGTATGTTTAGTTTATATAGGAAGTTTCAAGAAAATCGTCGGAGCCATTTTTGAGAAAATCGCGAAAAAGTGGAAAAATCATTTAGTAAAGTGGTAAAGTAAACGCACTTCAGGCTATCCGATTTTTTTCAAACTCAGAATTTCAACAAAATATTTAATTCTAATTAGATATTTAGATGATAGAATTGTTTAATAAACTGAAATAGCACTTTAGATAAAAACCTAACACCTCCCTTCCCCTATAACTGCCTTTAAATGAATTTTCCCAGAGAAATGTTTCAAATAAATGTTGTAGCTCTTTGTATGTATAGTTGATATACCTAGTTTAAAGAAAATCGTTGGAGCCATTTTTGAGAAAATCGCAAAAAAGTAAAAAAAAAACAACAAGTAAAGTGGCACTTCCGGTTGATCTGAGTTTGGGCAGAGGACCCACTGTCAGATGGCCATGGGGAATATCAAACGGAATATTTCACACACACACACACCCAGGCACACACATACACACACAGAGACCATTTGCTAAAAACCACTTTTTTGGGCCCAGGGGACTTCAAAACGTATATTTCCGATGAAAACTCGATATCGAAAATTTGATACGATTACAATACTTCCTCTTACTAGGAGTAAGAGAAAGTAAAAATATCTGAGAGTTGGTTGGGGAATATGTGGCAGAGATTGAAAAAAAAAACAATCATCTGAGACTTCTTGAGAGTATCGCTGCAAATAACGAATCATTAATGTCGCACTTCCTTTGAAAAACTTGTAATCTAAATGTAAAGTCATGTTTGAATTCTCTGTGGCGCGATACATACACAAAAGAAGAGCGTACCCTGAAAACTAACTAGAAAATCTAATTAATTTCATGTTTACAATACAATAATATTTAAGATAAAACTACTTTACACTAAATATAAAGTTAAAATCTTAACTTTATATTTTGATATATTTTTTTTAAAAAAAAAAAGTAATAATAGTAAAGTAATTTAATAAATCCCATATTTTTATTAAGTTATTTCATAAAAAGAATGTTTTATCATAAAACTTTATTAAAATATACATCCATTTAAAAAAATGAAAAAAAAAAAAGTTTTATTTGCTTAAATAAATTTTAATGTAGTAGAAATTTATATTTAATATGGTATAAAAAAATATAATTTTTTATATATATTTTTTTTTTATATTTTTTTATTTTTAGAATAATTACAATTTAAATTGATTTATTGTAATAAGAGTTTTGAGATTAAAAGTTTTGATTGTGAGTAATATTAACGCCACTTTTCTACCACTTCCTTAGTCTTCTAAAAGTGTCTAACAAACTTTTGAATAAACTTACTTTTACTGATGTTTATTTAACCATGAAATTAACTGAGTTATCGCCTCTCATCCTTTTTATACTACTTAATCAGAATAACTTGGAAATAAAAAAATAAAAAAATAAATTATACCTTTTTTTTTTCTTTTTAATTTATTAGAATTATATTACACTTTTCATAAAACAAGGGCAACTTTACTTAGTGAAGTAAATAAATATTTACAGTGCGAAACAGTCATAGGATTTTCTCTTATTCTAGTGAATACAATTAAATAATAATTAAAAAAAACCTATTTGTATTTGGAGAGGGTTGGCAGTGTGTGGTAAGCACGCCGCAGTTTCCTCGCCTTTTAGTTCCAGCCTTCGCTACCTAGGTGCGCTGCCAACTGTAGCTTCCCACTTTTTCTAACGATGCTGGAGAGCGCTAGCCCACTAGATCAAAGCGTGAAAGGATAGTCAATACAGTTATAATTAAAACATGTTTTTTAATCTTCTAATTTTATTTGCTCTTACTCTTAGTTAGAGGAAGTATTGTAATCGTTCCAAATATTTGATATCGAGTTTTCACCGGAAATATCCTTTTTGAGGTCCCCTAATCCAAAAAAAGTGGTTTTTAGAAAATCGTCCGTGTGTGTGTATGTATATAAACAGCATAGCTCAAAAACGAAAAATCGTGGTAAGTTTAAACTTGATATTCCGTATAGCTATCACCATGGGATCCGACAGTGGTGGATCATCCAACGAAATTCCTAAATCGGAAGTAACCATTTTACTAGTTTTTTTTTTTTTTACTTTTTTGCGATTTTCTCAAAAATGGTTCCAAAGATTTTTTTTAAACTAGGTATATCAACTACACATACAAAGAGCTACAACTTTTATTTGAAACATTTCTCCGGGAAAATTCATTTAAGGGCATTTTTGGGGAAGAGGTGGGGTTAATTTTTCCTCTAAAGTGCTATTTCAGTTTATTATTCAATTTTGTCGTCTAAATAATATTAATTAGAATTAAATATGTTGTTGAAATTCCGAGTTTGAAAAAAAAATCGGATGATCGGAAATGCGTTATTACTGAAATGTATTTTTCAGTTTTCTGGCATTTTCTTTAAAATAGGAATGTGTACTATACATAATATAAAGAGCTACAACGTTTATTTGAAACATTTCTCCTTATAATGTCATTTTAGGGGGCTTTTGGGGGAAGGGTTGGGTTTATGTTTTTCTCTAAAGTTCTATCATAGTTGATTATACAATTCTACCATCCAAATTAAATTAATTAGAAATAAATAGATGTCCAAAATTCGGAGTTTTCAGAAAATTAGTAAACCAGAAGTGCGCTTTTACTGAACAGTTTTTCAGTTTTCGACCAATTTCGAGGAATATTAAATGTGGTACACTAACTATAAAATTTTGTCAATTATAATTTTGATAACTGGAGTAAGAGAAAGTTGTGTGAGTGTTTCACACCAGATTTTTTTTTACTAAATAAATACGTTTTCTAAAATGTTTATTTGCTCTTTATATGAATTTAAAGTCCAGCAAATGCTTCACACAATAGTTTTATTAGCAATCGGTGCTTCAACAGTACGTCGACTGTGCATTACGCCTTCTGTAAGAAATGATATTGAATAAAAATCTGATAATAGAATGTTCATGAAAAAAAAAAAAAAAAACTGTATGAAGGTCGCACTAGATAATTAACCAAGTGCTAATTGGAAAAAAAACAAACAGAAACTGTATTAGCTGCAGTACATCATTAGAAGAAGAGAGTGGAGTGTTGATGTTTTGTACACTAACACGCTGAATATTAAGCTGCATAATAATTTTGTTTGGTCTCTTAGCATTTTTACATTTTTTTTTGCGAAGAACGAGGAGCTTGCTTCAACCCCCAACCTGGAGGACTAGGGAGTTTAGTTTCAGGGTCTCCTTCCCTTAGAATGATCGCCTTCACTATGGTTTTGAGATCTTTCTTCCCAACCGTTCTCGTTAGCCTCTTCAACAATGAGGGTTGTCCAGGGGGTATCACTTGCAGGTGAGGATCAGGCTTTACCTCCCTTTTAGATTTGGGCACCTAAAAAGAATGCCACAGGAAAGTTAACCAAAAGGCGTCTAATTGGCTACGATTGAGGGAAGAAAGGGCCGGGGAAGACCTCGTAGGATTTGGAGAGCCTGATGGGCCATGGTCTCCAGGAAAATTTGTCAAAAAATAGAGAGGCATGGAGAAAGGCTATTCAAGATATATTTAGGTCAAGGAAACCCATTGAAAAGTGGAACTTCAGTGGAAAAAAAAATGTATGTTCTCAAGTAAATAACATGAACCAGTGTTTTGAATTTTGAATATAATATTGAATAATACATATTTAAAGACTTGCTTCTTGGTATTAAGTAGGCCTGTTCATTGAACAACTTAAATAAAGCCGAAAATATTTTCCAATTTGTAGAAAAGTATAGAATTCGTTCTAAAAAAAAGAAAAAAGAAAACTGCTCTTTCAGAGAAAGAATGTTTAAGCTGGTTGAAAAGATTTATTCTAATTGAGAAATATTTAATTGCCTAATAACAGTTAATTTTTTTGTTTGTTTGTTTACATTTATTTATTTATTTTGCAACCATATACAACGAGTAAAAGTGATGAAGGAATAATTCTTGTACAGAGATATACATACACAATTTATACATATATGTACATGTGACTTCAATGTTATGAACGAAGATCAACCAGTGATGGGTTAGTTCACCATTATGGCAAGCTTACACAACCAGCTACTCTAGGAGGAGGACGCCGTTATACGTTAAGGTGGTCAGTTGACTGACCGCTCGCCGCTTCAGCCTATGGCGAGGTTTTGTGGGAGATGTTCTAGTGGACACATTCTGGATCAGAGGATTATGGTGGCAGTTTAATTTGGTATGGAATTCTGTATAGCGAGATTCGGCTAGCTCTGAGATGAAAGGAATATTTAGGTCAGATTGGATTGTATGGTTAGAGATGTAGAAGGGTGTTATAACATACATTATATTTATTTAATTTGTTTCATTAATCTATTTTTACTTTCTCTTACTCCTAGTAAGAGGAAGTATTGTAATCGTGACATATTTTCGATATCGAGTTTTCACCGGAAATATCCGTTTTGAGGTCCCCTGAGTCGAAAAAAGTGGTTTTTAGCAAATGGTCTGTGTGTGTGTAGCATGTGAACAGCATAGCTCAAAAACGAAAAACCGTAGAAAGTTGAAACTTAATATTCCGTTTAGGTACCACCATGGGATCTAACGCTACGTTATCTATCAAAATTCCTCAACCGGAAGTACCACTCTACTAGTTGGTTTTTTTACTTGTTTACGATTTTCACAAAAATGGCTCCGACGATTTTCTTTAAAATTAGTATATCAACTACACATACTAAGAGCTACAACTTTTATTTGAAACATTTCTCCGGGAAAATTCATTTAAGGGCACTTCTGGTGGAGAGGTGGGGTTAGGTTTTCATCTAAAATGCTATTTCAATTTATTAGACAATTCTGTCATCTAAATAATGTTAATTAGAAATAAATATGTTGTTGAAATTCCGAGTTTGAAAAAAAATCGGATAACCGGAAGTGCGTTTACTTGAACACTTTACTAAATGATTTTTTTTTCACTTTTTGGCGATTTTCTCAAAAATGGCTTTGACGATTTTCTTAAACCTTCGTATATAAACTAAACATGCAAAGATCTATAACTTTTATTTAAAATTTTTTTTTGAAAAAATTCATTTAAGGGCACTTTTGGGGGAGGGATGGCTATAATTCCGCGTTTCAAGAAAATTATTCCATCGGAAGTGAGCTTTTACTGAACAGTTTTTTTTTGTTCATTTTTCGACGAATTTCATTAAATTTGGTACACAAACTATAAAATTTGTCAATTATAATTTTGAGATCTGGAGTAAGAGAAAGTTGTGTAAGTGTTTCACACCAGATTTTTTATAGTCTAATCCCGTCAATATTTAAGAGGGGCATCAAAACTTATGCACATCATGCTAATTTATATAATGATTTCAATAATTTAAGCAAGATTAATGATTAAGGTGAGTTTTTGGATAGAAATAATCTTACAATATAAAATAGTGATGTAGAAACTGGATGTACTTCTAGTGAACATTGAATGTATGTAACTGGATACGGTGTAAAAAGTGATTATATCTGAAGCCGTCATATGAAACATGTTTTGCTAATTAGGACAAAACAATGTGTAATTTTAATTTTATGTTAAAATATGGAATTAATTTTCTAGGATACACTTATTGAAATAATAAACACCAACTAAAGTTAGATAATCACTTTGTATATAAATATATAGTTTTAATAAGTGTTCTTATAAATGAACATTCACATTGTTGGTATATGATATTTAATATTGAGTTTGTGGATAATAAGTGAAATTGGGTAATATGCAAGCCATAGCTAGTAATTTATAGTGGTTAAGGAGAACAATTAACAACTGCTTAACATGTGCACCGTTACATACTATCCAAGTGTAATAGTGTAATAGTACACCATCTGGGGCATCATGTAACGGCAAACAGACATGCACGTCTCAATACTTGCCTGGCCTGTAATATATGACCTTATCATTAGTATCTAATATAGATTTTGTAAACTATTCCATACTGTAAAACATACAATTGGTATAATTGACATAATTATGCAAGATAATTTTGTAGATTACATGTAAAGAAACTTTCTCTAATTGCTCAGGTAAGAGGAAGTATTGTTTTAGAAAATTGAGTTTTCATCCGGAAATGTAAAGTTTGGAGGTCCCTCGTACCGGAAAAAAATGTTTTTAGCGAAGGAACTATATCAGTGCTATTGAAAGTGGGGGCCCGGCCACCTCTAAGGAGATGCCATGAGATGCCGATTAAGGGGGGCAGCCACGTACAAATTTAGATATAATAAAATGGAATACCATAATTTCCATTAAATACATAATTAAATATAAAAACAGACCTATTTAGAATTACTAGGCATTTCATTTTTAAACTACATTGTTGCCAAACATAATTCAATAAATAATCAAATATTATTCCAAGAAATGTATTGCAACTCTCGTAGGCTATTTCTCTCTTTGAACTGTGTTCTTCAAAATTATTTGATTTTACTTTTATATTTTTACTTTCTCTTACTCCTAGTGAGAGGAAGTATTGTAATCGTGTCAAATTTTCGATATCAAGTTTTCACTGGAAATAATCGTTTTGAGGTCCCCTGATTAAAAAAAAAATGGTTTTTAGCAAATGGTGTGCGTGTGTGGGGTGCGTGCGTGCGTGCGTGCGTGCGTGTGTGTGTGTGTATGTATGTATGTATGTATATATATGAACAGCATAGCTCAAAAACGAAAAATCGTAGAAAGTTCAAACTTGATATTCCGTTTAGATAACACCGTGGAATCGGAAAGTACGTTATCTGTCAAAATTCCACAACCGGAAGTACCACTTTACAATTTTTTTTTTTTTGCTTTTTTGCGATTTCCTCAAAAATGGCTCCGACGATTTTCTTTAAACTTAGTATATCAACTATATATACAAAGAGCTACAACTGTTATTTGAAACATTTTTCTGGAAAAATTCATTTAATGGCACTTTTAGGGGAGGAGTGGGGTTAGGTTTTCGTTTCAAGTGCTATATCAGTTTATTGGACAATTCGCTCATCTAAATAATGTTAATTAGAATTAAATATATTGTTGAAATTCCAAGTTTGAAATAAATCGCATAACCGGAAGTACGTTTACTTTACCACTTTACTAAATAATTTTTTTCACTTTTTCGCGATTTTCTCAAAAATGGCTCTGATGATTTTCTTGAAACTTCTGTTATAAACTACGCATACAAAGATCTACAACTTTTATTTAAAACATTTCTCTAAGAACATTCATTTAAGGGCACTTTTATGGAAGAGGTGGGGTTATGTTTTTCTTTAAAATGCTATCATAGTTGATTATACAATTCTATCATCCAAACAAAATTAATTGGAAATAAATAGAT
>JAAEAF010007312.1:0-32460 GCA_011037195.1 Triatoma infestans
TGCAAAAATAATGCAGGTTTTTGAACTTTCATCTTTTGTTTACTTCTGCTTGCCAAGTAAACAAAGATAATCCTCCAGTCTAGGTAATGGATTATAAACAATGTTTATTAATGTTGTTTTTCCTCAAATATCAGTTTAGTTTGTGTTCCATTTTGTATGAGTTAAGACCTCCGATATTCACCATGTCAAAACAAGATTTTCGTCAAATTTATTTTTACGAGTTCAAACTTGTTCGAAGTGCGGCTCAAACTGCGCGTAACATCAATGTTGTTTGGGGTGACGGAGGCATCAGTGAATGTACAGTGCAGCGATGGTTCCAAAAATTTCGTGTTGGAGATTTTGATCTCGAAGACAAGGAAGGTCGCGGTAGGCCCTCTGTTGTTGATCACGACCATCTTAGGGCATTGGTGGAAGATAACCCTCGCAAAACCACTCGAGACTTTGCGAGAGAAGTTAGTGTTGACCACTCAACAGTCGTTCGCCATCTCGAACAAATTGGTAAAGTTAAAAAGCTCGACACGTGGGTACCTCACGAATTGACCCAGAGCCAAAACATCGGCGTTTTGAAATTTGCAATTCTCTTCTGTTGCGCTACCAAAATGAACCATTTCTTAATCGAATCGTGACATGTGATGAAAAATGGATCCAATACGACAACAGGAGACGGTCAGGCCAGTGGCTGGACAAGGATGAAGCACCAAAACATTTCGCGAAACCAAGCCTGCACCCGAAAAAAGTAATGGTGAAAGTGTGGTGGTCTACTGCAGGTGTTATTCATTACAGCTTCCTAAATACTGGCGAAACAATCACGGCTGAAACATATTGTCAAGAAATTGACAAAATGCATAGGAAATTGCAAAATCTTTGTCCAGCATTGGTGAATCGGAAAGGACCAATTCTTCTTCACGATAACGCCAGGCCACATATCGCAATGCCAACTCTCAGGAAACTTCAGGAATTGAAATATGAAACACTTCCGCCCCCTCCATACTCCCCCGATCTCTCGCCGACGGACTTCCACTTATTTAGACATTTGGACAACTTCTTAAGAGGAAAAAATTTTAGGGACCGAAGTGAAACCGAAAATGCCTTCCGCGAGTTTATTGAGAGTTTAAATAAAGATTTTTTAGAAACTGGAATAAAAAATGCTTCTGACACGTTGGCAACTATGTGTTGATAATGATGGAACATATTTTGAATAAATAATCTTAGTTTTATACAAATTATAATAATTTTTTTTTTTGGCATATAAAAACCTGCATTATTTTTGCACCAACCCAATATTAATTTTTTTTTAATTTGTAGTAGAAGTATTCTTTTTAGTTAAATTTATTGTATAATAATTTTTTTTTTTTTTGTTATTCATTATTATGTTTCTTATTTATTATTGAGGCAACCCCTTCTGTATGTCTCGACTGTAACAGAATTAACAATAATAAAAAAAAAATAAAAAAAAATTTCAAAAAAATCGTACAAACAACCTATTGTCCAGATTAGTAATAAAGAGAATAGTAATAGTTACTTAAAACAACAATTATTAGAGATAATTCACCACGTTAGTAAATAATCTAAAATCAGTTAATTCCATATCAGAAAGTGAAATACAAACATTAATTAACGAGAGAGTAGATCATATATTATTTTAATTTTTTAAAAATGAAAGTTACAATAATTAAAACTTATAATGAATTTAAAAAACAAAAAAGTTTTGGTTTTATTAGTTAGTTTAAATTTACAAATATTATAAATGCCATCTTTGAACATGTTACAGTGGAATGCCAGGTCGGCTATCGCAAACTAAGATAGTCTAGAGTTATGTCTAACTGAAAAAAAATATAGCTATAGCGTTTATTGCTGAAACCTGGTTTCGTCTTCAACAAATAATCAAATTTAGAGGCTATAATGTAATACGCAGAGATAGACAGGACGGGAAGGCAGGTGTAGGCCATTCTTGTTAAAAATGATATACCATATTATGTAAAATTTAAAAAATCTGGTGTGAAACACTCACACAACTTTCTCTACTACTCCAGTTCTCAAAATGATAATTGACAATTTTATGAGTTTGTGTACCAATTTAAGAAATTCGTCGGGAAAACTAGAAAAACTGCCAGTAAAAACGCAACTTCCTGTTTACTATTTTCGTGAAACTCGGAATTTTCACCACTATTTTATTGCGAACTAATTATGTTTGGATGATAGAATTGGATAATCACTAGGATGCACATTTGAGGAAAATCTGACCCCCACCCCTTCCCCTAAAAGTGCCCTTAAAAGAACTTTCCCAGAGAAATATTTTAGATAAAAGTTGTAGATCTTTGCATGTTTAGTTTATATACGAAGTTTCAAAAAAATTGTCGGAGCCATTTTTCAGAAAATTGCGAAAAGTGAATAAATCATTTAGTAAAGTGGTAAAGTAAACGCACTTCCGGTTATCCGATTTTTTGAAACTCGGAATTTCAACAATATATTTAATTCTAATTAACATTATTTAGATGACAGAATTGTCTAATAAACTGAAATAGCACTTTAGATGGAAACCTAACCCCACCCCTCCCCCAAAAGTTGGCCTTCAATGCATTTTTCCGGAGAAATGTTTCAAATAAAAGTTGTAGTTCTTTGTATGTGTGGTTGATGTTTGAAGTTTAATGAAAATCGTCGGAGCCATTTTTTAAAAAATTGCAAAAAAAGTAAAAAATCCAACTAGTACAGTGGTACTTCCGGTTGAGGAATTTTGATAGATAATGTATTGTCAGATCACATCATGATACCGAAACGGAATATCAAGTTTGAACTTTCTGCGATTTTTCGTTTATGAGCTATGCTGTTCACATACAAACATACATACATACATACATACACACACACACACACACACACACACACAGACCATTTGCTAAAAACCACTTTTTTGGACTCAGTGATCTCAAAACGGATATTTCCGGTGAAAACTCGATATCGAAAATGTGACAGCGATACAGTATACTTCCTCTTACTAGGAGTAAGAGAAAGTAAAATATATATGAAATAAACGGTGTAATGGTAACTGGTATACCAATAAGTTATAAAAATAAGGATTTAAATTTAATCTCTCTATATAATGTACCAGATAATAAGATAACATTAAAAGATTGGGTTTGTTTATTTCAAAGCGTACAAAAATCTTGTATTTTGGCAGGAGATTATAACGTACACCATTGTGTATTTGGTTCTACTAACACAGATTCCAAAGGTCGTATTTTGTTACAAGCAATAAAGGAACATAATCTCACCTATTTAAATAATGGAAATCCAACTTTGGTTAATAATATTTCACAAACAAATAATTCTGCAATAGATATCACCATTTTGTTCACTTAATTTAAATTTAAGTTTTAAAGAACCTGATGGGTTCTAATCATTATCCCATATTAATCACAAGTAACAATAGTAATATATTAAATTATTAAATAAATTACCATCTCGGAAATGGAACGTTGAAAAAGCGAATTGGTGTAAATTTGAGGAAACCATGAATGAGCGCTCACATTACAACAAATTGCTTCAACAAATCCTTTAAATTATGAATCATTTATAAATAATTTAATTAAAGCATCAGAAATAAGTATCCCAAAATATAGAGTTAGTTAAAAAGAAAAAAATCTGGTGTGAAACACTCACACAACTTTCTCTTTCTCCAGTCCTCAAAACGATAATGGACAAATTTTATAGTTTTTGTACCAAATTTAATGAAATTCGTCGAAAACTGAAAAAACTGTTCAGTAAAAGCGCACTTCCGGTTTACTAATTTTCTTGAAACTCAGAATTTCAGCCATCTATTTTATTTCTAACTAATTATGTTTGGATGATAGAATTGTATAATGAACTAGATTAGCACTTTGATGAAAATCTAACCCCACCCTTCCCCTAAAAGTGCTCTTAAAAGAAATTTCCCAGAGAAATGTTTTAGATAAAAGTTGTAGATCTTTGCATGTTTAGTTTATATACGAAGTTTCAAAAAAATCGTCAGAGCCATTTTTGAGAAAAAACGAAAGAGTGAATAAATCATTTAGTAAAGTGGTAAAGTAAACGCACTTCCAGTTACCCGATTTTTTTCAAACTCGGAATTTCAACAACATATTTAATTCTAATTAACATTATTTAGATGGCAGAATTGTCTAATAAACTGAAATAGCACTTTAGATTGAAACCTAAACCCCCTCCCCCAAAAGTGCCCTTCAATGCATTTTCCCGGAGAAATGTTTCTAATAAAAGTTGTGCTCTTTGTATATTGGTGTGATGTTTTGAAGTTTAAAAAGAAATCGTTGGAGCCATTTTGAGATATCGCAAAAACGTAAAAAAAACACCTAGTAAAGTGGTACTTCCGGTTGAGGAATATTGACACATAACGCACCGTCAGATCCCATGGTGATACCTAAACGTAATATCAAGTTTGAACTTTCTACGATTTTTCGTTTTTGAGCTATGCTGTTCACATACACAAAACGCACACACACACACACACACAGACAATTTGCTAAAAACCACTTTTTTGGACTCAGGGGACCTCAAAACGGATATTTTCCGGTGAAAACTCGATAACGAAATTTGACATGATTACAATACTTCCTCTTACTAGGAGTAAGAGCAAGTAAAAAATCAGAAAATTAAAAACTGGGTATTAATCTTAAAAGTATTTTTTTAAATATTCATTTAATTAGAAAAATAAAAAAACAAATAAAATTCATCACATTAAAATTTACACAACAAGTAACTTAAAAAACATGTTTTCATTTTTCTTTTTTTTTTATAAATAACTAAAAAGCTAGATACCGAGAAGGTTAGATTAAAAATATACATAGGTCTAATAATAAGTAATAGAAATTCTAAGTGTATAATGATCGAGATATAATTATATTATATAAAGGTCTAGGAAACAAACATCAAGCTGAAAATAAAAGTCTTATATTCCAAGAATTTATACAAAACAAATATAATATATTGTTTATTTTGTTTGACTGGTATGAAACAGATAAATCCCATTATTTTGACAAATTTTTCAAAACTAGTAATACTTTTCCCTATCAACTATTGTTATTGTTACTGAAGTCGAATGGGCCAATTTTTTGTAGTGTATGAAAGAAACAGAAAACTGTGTTTCGTTTTTCTTAATCCCTCGGTTAGTGGAAGCATAGCGATCATGCCAGATTTTCGAAATTGTGTTTTCAACGGAAATATATGTTTTGAGGTCCCCTGAAAAAGAAAAGTATATTTTTAGCGCTTGATCTGTATCTGTGTTTACGTTTGTGTTAACAGAATATCTCAAAAACAAAAAGTCATAGGAACCTCAAAGTTGTTATTCCCTTTAGGCACTACCCACCCACATCGTCAGACACGAAGATTTCGGACAAAATTCATCAACCGGAAGTGTGCGAGTTTACTGGAATGTTTTTTTTTTTTTAAATGTTTCATGATTTTTTTTCTAAAACGACTCCAATGATATTGTTATCTACACACACATAAATACCTCTCAATTTTATTTGAAAAATATTTTTTTCGGTGGAAAATTGATTTTTGAAGGTTCTAAATGCATTCTTCTAAAAAAGTTCCACTTCAGTATAATATAATGGTTTTGTCACCTGAAGCATTAATAGAATACCAAATTTGAAGAAAATCGGTTTACCAGAAGTGCGATTTTGCTGAATAGATATTTGAGGTTTTTTTTTTTTTTTTTTGGAATTTTCTCGAAAACGGTTACAACGATTTTCTTTCAACTTAAAAGGCTTGCTGCGTTGATAGAAACATGTTACTTTTATTTTAAACATCAGCTGGCAGAAACCTACATACACTGTACAATGATTGGCACTTGATAGTATGACTGCTCAACACCCTAAAATAAGTTTCTTAGAAAAAGTTTTAATCAAAAGTGATAGGTCTTCCTAGTGAGTATACCAAGTTTAAAGAAAACCTTCGGTACTGGTATCGATCAAATCGCAGAAATATTAGAAAACAAACAAATTTATTAACAAAACAAAGCAAGTACGGCGAAACGTAATTATTGCTTGTATACTGTATGTCTTAATTATCTGCTGGAACATTAGAACTTATACTTTAAGTTTTGTTTTCTTAGAATTTCTAAAACAACTATATAAATCAAATTCAGTGAATTAAACTTTTCAATTCACTGTTTTAGTTTTGTATAAACAAAACAATACAATTAGTGTAACCAGGTTTCCTTTTCAAACTAACAAGACCGTTTAGCCCCTCTCCACGGCATCACCATAAATAGTTTACTAATGCATTGACCATTTAGTGTACTGTACACAGCGGTGTGCTATTTAAAATGTTAATGGGGGAACAAGAATTAGTGGACCCCATCTTGAAACATAAATATTTTAAAAGTGAGATGAAAGGTATAAAGTGAAGCCCATTATTTGGAATTATGAAATGTATAATACAATACAGAATATAAAAAAACTACAGTTAAAAAAAAAAAAAAAAAAAGGTAAAATTACTTGCTTTTTCGAAACATATTTCCCACTTTTACGAAAAAATTAAACGACTTTTTCGTTTATTTGAATTTGAATTGAGAAGAAGATTAAATAGAATAAGCGAAACTTTTTTAGAAATATATGTGATATTTGAATTAAGTTTTTTTGAATGTTGCATTTTAAAATGTTTAAGAAGTATAATTATGGGCATTGGGGTAACTGCAGAGTAACTGTGATTTTTAAATAATTATAACCTAGGCTCAAACATATTTCTTATCAATCAAAATAGGAACAATAATTATAATCAATACATTTTCGTCAACGAAAAATAAGATTGTTTATTTCCTGTCACCTTAAAATCCTTATTTTGAGATTCAACAAACGCTTGAAAAGCATTTTCAGCATCTCTCCTGCTCGGACTGGGTACATTTTCCCTGCAAAAATGTTTTCATGTTTTTGGAAGTGGTAATCGCTTGGCGTGACGTCAGATAAATATGGCGGATGAGGCAAAAACTTCCGTAGCCTTATTTCGTTCAACTTTTGAAGCCCTCGTTAGGAGTTTCTGTGTTGGGACAGCTGAGATGTCAGGTTGTCTTTTATAACTTAACCATAGTAAGTAAGTGGCTGTCATGTGCTAAGAAAAACAGCACCCTGATCCAAACCAACCAACCATATTTGTGCTTAATGTTAAGGATAACCAAATGTTTCATACAAATTCTAAATTTGGAGAGCATTTGCCAATTATCGATTGTGATAATTGAAGTAAGAGAAAATCGTGTGTGTTTCACACGAATTTTATTTTATTTTATTTTTTTTTTTTTTACATAGAAATTAAAAGTGAATTTGGATTAAATTATACAGGTTTACTTATTCACAAGTTTTTACAGTTTTGATTTACATCATCTCTGTGTTTATTTTCAAAAACCAATACCAAAATCTAATAGAACAAAGTATTTATTGAAATTATTTCAGTTTTAATACAAATAATTGACAGGAAAGATAAAACAATTCTAAGAATATGACCCTATTACAATTATCAGATTGGCCCCCCGCTTTTAAAGGAAACATTTCCGAACAATAAATAAAATAATTAGATATTTCAATATTAAATTGGATGACAAATGATCACATTTTTATTTTTTATTTTTTAATACCTATTCATGAAAAATAAAAAAAAAATATATACTAGATAAAGTCTTCTTCTAGGAGGCGGATGCCAGCCACTTCCCTCTATTCACCCCTTCTTTTTTTTTTGTCTACTTTATCGTCACTTCCTGTGGCGGGGAAGAAAACAATGGGTTTGTTCTGTTCCAGCTCCTTCTGGAGCCATCGGCTACTGTTTAGTACTAGTCCAACAGAACCGTAGTATACAGTTTAATAAATCGATTAAATATATAGATATATGTTTGTGTGTGTTTAGAGATTGTAACACTATCCAACGTCTTTTTCATGTACTAATTAACGCTCAAAAGTTTAAATTACATTTTTTTTTTTCTATTTTGTTGTTTCTTTTAATAGTGTTTTCCCATCTATTCAAGTAATAGATTACTTTGGGTGAAAGCGCTTTTAATTAATTAAACAAGTGTTAGTTTAGTAAAATGAGTGATTAAAGAGAAAAGAAAAAAAGTGTTCGACTCCTTTTAAAGAAGAGCGGAATTCTGAATTTTTTTTCGTCACCACCGTATTTTTTTTTACTTCACTATATAAGGGTAAATAGTTTTTATATATTAATTCATTCAAAGTAAACTTAAAGTGGAAAAAAATCAAAGAAAATATTATAATTTTTTTGCTATACAATTTAAAATTACGAAATAAAAGTTTCAGGTTAAGAAAGACGTTTTCAATATTGTTATCCAGATTTACATCTTAACTATGGGAAGTTTTTTTAATTTAACTTTTTCATTCCATTTTAAAACATTATTTCTGGCCATTAGGTTTTTAACTGTTTGGAAATCTCTAGCTTTATTAATAAAGTAAAAGTATTTTCATCCAGTCACGTTAAAATACAAATAATTGCTATTTCCTTTAATTTGGAGTATATAATTTCTGAAATATTCCTATATACATATATGCTAGCATAATGAAAATTTACAAATCAATTTTAGAAAAGAATTATTCAAGAAAGACTGGAAATTTGTCCAAAGTTCATAGTTGATATTCCGTTAATGTACCACACCGCATCCGACATTCAGGTTTTGGTCAAATCTATCAATCAGAAGTTCGACTTTACTGAATTTTTTTTTTTTTGTAATTTTGAGTTATTTGCGATTTTCTCGTAAATAGCTCTAATAACGGTTTTCTTTAAACTTCACTAGACTATATACATAAATGCCTATCGACAGAATTGTTTTTGAGGTTTATGAGTGATGAGGAGGAACGTTAATCATCCCACTTCAGTACAATGATTGGTTCTATCACCTATATAATAAGAAGATGCATTAACAATATATTACTAGAATTCAAATTAGAAGAAAATTGGTTAACCGTAACTAACGGACTTTACTGAACACAACGATTTTTCTAGAATTTTCTGGCTACAACGATTATGTTTAAACTTGGAATATTATTTCCACAAATACAAATTTATCATTTTTACTTTTAACATCTTCCAAAAAAAAAATCGATTTTAGCAATTTTGGGGGATTTTGGGAAGTTATAAAGGCTTATTCAATGTTTAACGCTCTCTTCTAGATTACAATGTAATCAATCACTTGAACTATTACTTGTCTTGGGTAAGTACGTCTAGATTTGTGTTAGGGGTTATTAAAATTTTCCAAAAAAAACCCTGATTATGGTTATCGTAGGCAACGATTTATCTACAGTTAATTTATGTATAGTAAGCTTTGTCTCAGTTATATTTATTTACTTATAATTTCCATTGTTAAAATTTAAAATTAGCACAAGACAAATGATTATACTGTCACAATTAATAAGCTTTATTTTATTGCTGCTTGGATAGAAAACGAAAGTTGTTTGATGAAGGTGGGGGGGAACAAACGGAAGTTTTTATCTAAATGCTTTTATGACTGGAACTTTGGGACTATTATTAACAGCTGATTAATTTGAATACAAGTGTCTATCACAAATTTATTAAAGTCAGTATTGACTTATCAGTAATAAAATCTCACATAATTCAGATTTCAAGCTTACTGAAATCACTTCAGTTTATGAAACCAATTAATCAATTGCCTGAGAACTATAACTTGTGTTCAAGTTAAGAGGAACCCGCTATCACAAATTTATTAATGATGGTGTATGATCATTAATAATTTTAACATTCTACTGCATAAATACACAAATGTTTCAGTTTCAATGACATATCTTAGTGTTCAGAAATAACTTTGTGTACAACGAATTACTTCAATTGCAATCATTCATATAAATTCTTGTGTTTATTATAAATCATCATCAATTTTGTTAAATAAGAGAAATCCATGCTAAAAAACTTGACCTCTTATTTACAGTTGATGAGGTCACTCTCTGAGAGCTTGTTATATACAGTAATTGAAAGAAAAAGTTATTCTAATTTATGAAATAAGCGGAAAACTTTACGATTATATCCATAGAAAAAGGGTCTGCCTTATCGATACACGCCTTATGTTCAAGTCGTCTTCCATATTAATCTAAATAAGTACAAAAATATTTCTAACGATTGCAAAAACCTAGTTAGCTACAAGTGTCCATTCATTATGTAATGTATATAATAGGGCACAGATTAACAGCTGATATTATTTATATATTAAGTATTATTCATAGGATCCCTATGTCTTCAAAATAGAAATAAAAATAACTTCGGTTCTTCACCATAAACAACGGACAAAAGCTCTAGTTCAACATAATTTGTATTTATATAAACGCAATAAAAAGCCACAGAAAATAATGGTAATTATGAGTTAGGTCCAACAGAGGATGGACACTTCACTTCTCACTGCTTTGTCACTACCATTTCTTCTAAATCTAAATGTGTCACACAAACTATGTTTATTATAAAACATAACGTTGCAATTAACGAGAAGAAATAATATTAATTACATAAGTAAACTTTAATCAGTAAAAAACTTGCTAGATATATGGTTGCCATACTGTGATATAAAAGGGAACATTATTATTCTAAAAGATCGTTGCCTAAGGAGCTCTGGGATTTAATTTAAAGAAATGAAATTAATAAATTAACGATTATTACCTTTAAGGAAATTAAGTAGAAGTTGTTTAATAACTGCTTGTTTCCTTCCATTTTTTTTTTAACTAATGTTATCATGTATTTTCGCCAGCCATTACATGATACATTTGAAAATGTTCGTTGAAGTAACGATACAAGATACTATGAAATTACCCTCATCTTTTTAATTACATATTTCAGGAAATTTTTGAACTACCATCATATTTAAATGTGATTAAATTATTCACCCATCAGAATTCATCTCTTTTGAAACATCGTAAAGAAAAAAAAAAGCTATTGAATTATTTTCCTTAAAAAATAATGAAGATACAAAAAAACAACCAAGAAAACGAGAAAATTCATCATAAAAAGGAAATTGCATTAAATATCTAAGATGGTTGTTTTTTTTTTTAAGAAAACAGGAAATGTTTTAAAGATGACTATTAGTCCATTTTCTTCATTCTATAATCTTAAGATGAAAACTTCATGATGATATCATTTTGTTAGTCATTTTTATATTTGAACTTAAAATCTTGTTTTATTGAAGATTTGTTTGCTTACTTTATGCAGAGCCTTACTGTTTGCTTCGGTACAAATAAAAGCAGAACTTTTTACTTGTGCACCATATATATATACAATATAAAATAAATAAACAAATCTAAAAATAATGTATTAAATTTCTTTTTAAACACTTCCGTATTTCTATTTCACCTGCTGTTACAAACTAACTTCCCAAATGCTATTTTAATACTAAAAATAGCTAAGAAATGGGATTAACTTGGTGAGGGGAAATAAAAACAAAACAAAAAACTAGGGAACTTTAGTTTATTGTATATATGGACTGCTCTATCTGTAACAGAGAGTACAAACATCTTACAAAATAGGTCTGGCAAAGAATGAATAAACAAAAGGTAAACTATTCCATTAGGCGCTTTTTATCTTTGGCTAGCTTGCTTTTATTGTTTATTTACATACTAGCCTGGTGAACGCTTTGAAATAGAAGACTTACCATGTAAACTATCGCGTGAAGGCGTATCTTGAACTAGTAGGCAATGATAGTTCGACTTAGAAGGAACTTTGATTTTTTATTTTTATTTTGGTAGGAATATGATCTTAAATACAATAGAGGAATATAACTTAGCTTGGTTTATTGAGTCTAAAGTATAGTCATGAAAATAAGTTAATTTTTGTTTTGTTTTTTTCTTTTGTTATAGTACCGACAGGTAAACCGAGCAGCACCATGTTAGACATAGTTATTGTGAGCAGTAAAGAGAGCACAACTGCAACACTTTGGGTCAATTATTTGTCATCCTGCTTTCAACATATATCCAGAGAAGAAAAAAGGGAACCATTTAAGTAAGTACACCAGTAAAATATCTATCTTTTTTAAGAAAAATCTTATGTGATAACATTCTCTTATTTATAATTTTTAGTATTCTTTAAACTTGCAATCTTTACTAAAAACATTTAGTTGGGCTTCATTAGATTAAAAAGATGGTGAGGATTATACTTTTCATTTTTTTTTTTACCTAATAGCCCCATCTCCTTCAACCCCTTTTAGCGTAGTTTTATAATAGCAGTTTTAGATTTAAATCTAACTCAAAAATATCCCTGGACACCACTAAATTCTGGAAAGCTGTTTCAAACAAAAGTTTTAGATTTATATCTGTGCAGTGAGTTATAATTTGGTTTTGAATAAAGTGTTGCTTTACTGAATTTTTTTTTTTAGTTAAATTTAAACTGCTATACAAATAAAATCCATCATAATTATTATTTGAAACGTTTCCAGTTAAATTTCCCTCTAAACTGCTATTTCAATAAAATTAAATGAAATTTAATATTTTCATTTAGACAATTATTTTTCATTAAGGACATTAAAACGTTTTTAAGTCATAAAATAGTCTATCAATTATTCAGGTTTCACAAATAAAATCTTGTTTTTTAATTATATTCATAATTTTTAAACATGTTTTAGTTTTTTTTTTTAATGTTATTATTTTAAAATAACTGATTTTCACTGTTATATTATTATGTTTAAAATAACTGTTTGATATACTTACAATTATGAAAGATCTAATAAATATCAGAATTTGGAATTCGAAATTATTCTTATCACAATTATAACTGCTTAAATTGACAATATTTCTATACATAACTAATTTTTATTAACCTCGTTTACCTTAAGTATGTAAATAATGGAGAAAACAATACAGTATACGATGTTTTCAGGACTGTGGTTCCATTACAGACCACCTAACACAGCGCTATAGTGCTCATAAATATTGTTTGTCCACTTTGAGTTAAACCTAAAGGTCTCGAACTGTTATCTCCCTTGAAACCAATTTTTCTGCGATTTTTTTTTTGTAAAAATATTTCAAATAAATATGATACATTCATATTTGAGCAAGTTTAAAAAAAAAATCTTGGGATTCAATTACGAGAAAATTTATAACTATGAAATCTGTTTTATAAAGTCGTATTCATGTTAACAGATTTTCGTCAAACTTGGAATTCTATCAGTGCTTTGAATATACTTTATTATTATATAGGTCTCACTACACTATATTGAAGTAGCAATTTAAAGCTTAATATTGCAGCTCACCCAGCGCCCCCAAAAATCGAATTTTCCTTGACAAATGTTTCAAATAAAAATAATATAACATTATGTTTTGTTAGAATGTGAAGTTTTCCGACAATCATTGGACCACTTTTCAAAAAAATCCAATAAAGTCACACTTTCGGTTATTGAATTTTGATTGGAAAAATTCCTGTCAGATGTGTTGATGGTTGGTAACGAAACGATGTATCATGGTTGAGTTATTTACGTTTTTAAACACGCGCGTACTCTAAAAATATTTTTCGTAATCAGATCAACTAAACATATATTTCCGGGTTTCAACTCAATTTCTGAACTTTGATTCGATCGCACTATTTCCTCTTACAGCAATAAGAGAAAGTAATTATATCAAAAGTTGTTAAAAAAAAAATAATAATAATAATAATTATACCATACTTGGCCAATTTTTTCAGCAAGATATCGCAAATAAATATAATATTGAATAAAATGTTTCGATGAGTTGAATAGTTATGTTGTAATGACCCGAAGACTTCGACAAAAGGCTTAGGTATATCAAAGCCAATCAGATAAAAAAAAAAAATCTCTCTTCATTGGCATTCTGCCAGAGAAAGACAACACCATCTTGTATGTGTGGCGCTTCTTTGAATGTTAAGAAGAATATTGATATAATAATGGACATTCTTCTCTCTTGTTCATTGTATTTGTCTAATGTAGCATACTAATTGTTATTTAAATGATGAAGGAAAATCTGTTTTAATCTTTTTTTTTTTTCTTTAATTCTATAACAGATTGTCTGAAGTTAGTGCTGAAGATGTTCTTGGTGGTTTACCAGTGGAAGGTGCTGCAGGATCTAAACTACAAATCGTGATCATTTGTCCTGTATTGTTAGAACTGTTGACATCCAGTCCAGGTGTTCCAATACTAGCATCACTTTTACAGCCAGCTACAGTTCTGGCAATGCTTCTTGGTGTTACACCTCAAGCACTTGATACACATCATTTAGCCAGTAAGAGAATCCATAATAAAAACAAAAACAAAAAAATACAAGATAATCATGCATTAAAGTTTTTCATTTTTAAAAACTATACACTTATATTTTATTTTATTTTAGGTTTGTTCAGATTCAGTGAATGGCGTAGACTGACAGTAAAGGATCAAGATCCAATGTTTGTAGGTGATCTTCTCGGTGTTGCCATGGATATACTGAGCAGAACTTGGCAGTTGAAACAAGCTATCCAACAGATCAATACTGATGCTAACAAGGCTCATTTTTCCATAGTTCCGAAAAAGATCAAAGTTGTAAGTATAATTTTTAGTAAAGACATTTTTATTTAGCAACCATCTAAAGTATGTTATTATATGGAAGCTGTCCGATTTGCTGTATGGTTATTTCTGGGCCGGAGACTCAGTAATTTAGATCCCCTTTACTATATTGCTGATTCCCTTTCCTATATTCAATTTCAACCCAAATTTAAAAGGGAGTTTATATCTACTCGGGAAATCAAGTTGCTTTGAAGGCATTAAATATTCTTGTGGTTACTTCCAAATTAGTGCTAGAAAAGCTAGGCTGTCCTAGAAGACTGTAAGAGATAGCATGTTCTAGTTTGCATATGCAATCATATGGAAATCGCGGGAAATGAGGAAATGGTAAATTAGGTGCCTCTTCCATTTCTTTTGTCCGAGCCTTTTTTTGGCTGTCTTTCTAGAAATAGTCTATCTAGCTTCCAGGCAAGAAAAGGAATCATTTTGGGAACTCTTCCTTGTGTTTGTCACAATAAATAAAATAAGTAAAATATAGTAATATATATATATATTTTTTTATATATATATAACCTTATATTTATTTTATTATATTAGGCAACTTTTGTTTTTCAATTTTCCTAGTTGTTCCAAGCTTTAATTTAGCTGAGATCAACTCCAAGAAGAAACAGAATAAATTAAAATTTCATTTACAGGGCCAAAACAAAGTACTAATACTTTTAAATGAGCCAATAGGAAGTCATGATAAAGTTTCTATAACTGTGGACAGAAGTGGTACCAAATTAGATATTGCATCCATAAAACGAAGAAATCCATATACACTTCAATTTACAATGCCAAGTAAGTTTTTATTTTATTTTTATTATGAATTTTTAATTGTATGTTTAATATGTTATTTTAAAATATTGTTACTTATAGTGCTTTTTTTTTTCATGTTTCTTAAAAAAGGTTCTTGTCTACAAACTTCTATGTTGGTAACAGTAACCGTGGATAAAAATGGAAGATCATTAGGATATAGAATGGTAAAATGTGAATGTAGAATGAGAGAACTTGATCAGCTTCTACGATCCGTTGATAATCCATTATTATTTATGTGCCAGGTAAGAATTTTTATTTAAAAAAAAAAATCGCTAAAATGAAATAAAAATATTGAATAACAAAAAGTGGAGTTAACATGGATAAAAATTCGTTTTTCTAGGCTCTCGGTCTTACATCCGGTGAAAAAGAACAGTTGGATGCATGTTTAGTAGCAGCATTGCAGAAAAATATGCCACCTAACTTCAACATTCTCAATTCGCACGTTTCCAGACAATTCAGCAGTAAGTATAAGTACAGATTAATTGAATATAATACGTTCCATATTTCAATAAACTAATATTCCCTATATTGAAATTGATGAAAGGAGAGAAATGGTCTGGTTTGAATGAACAAACAAAATATGGCTAACACTGTATAATGTAAAAAGTGACCCTGACTGCCTGGACTTTACACTTGGTAAAGTGTAAAATGGTAGAGTGGTAAAGGATAAGGTAAATGACACGTTGTGACTGGCGAGTGAACTCTGTGGTATATCTATCTCCCGTCGCTGTATTTATGTAGTTTCTCCCACTCTCGTCCGAGAGAGTGGTGCTGTCATTTTTGCCTCTCTTTCTCTGCTATCGATCCTCTCTTTGGATCCTATTACATCATCAATGAGGTTGATGAAGGAGAGAAATTGTCTGGTTTGAATGAACACACAAAATATGGTTGATACTGTATAATGTAAAAAGTGACACTGACTGCCTGGACTTTACACTTAAAATGGTAAAGTGTGGTAGATTGGTAAAGGGTAAGGTGAATGACACGTTGTGACTGATGAATATCTATCTTCCGTCGCTGTATTTATGTAGTTTCTCCCACTTTAGTCCGAGAGAGTGGTCCTGTCATTTTTGCCTCTCTTTCTCTGCTATGGATCCTCTCTTTAGATCTTTACATTTCCATAATTATTTTTATTATGTCATTCTTTTTTTTTTCCAAAAGGTAAAGAAGAATTTCCAACATTATTACATTTCGCTGCACGATATGGTCTGGAAAAATTATGTTGGCAATTATTAGAATGCCCTGGTGGGGAAACTGCTTGTCAAATACGAAATGGAAATAATCAAACTCCTGCAGAAATAGCTGAACGATCAGGACACGCTAATCTAGCCCATGCACTCCAAGGATATTTGGTACGTGGATTTCTACTTCAACTTATTTCAAATCACCTTTTTACAATTGAATTACTCAATAACGATTTAAAATACTTTCTCTTATAGCTGTATGAGGATTAGATGTAATAACAAAAATTTAAAAAAATTGAGAATAATATAAGAAATCAGAATTTTTCATGCACTATTATTAATTTTGCTCTTGTCGCCGCAAAATTCCAACTAGTTTGCATTAATTTTATTTTTTTGTTTTTAATAAGCTCCATATTCACCTTTGGCAAACATAATTTATTGTAGATAGCTTATCATCATTCATTTGATTACTCTTGCCAATATTTCACTAATTTTAACTAAATGAATTTGGTTGAATGATTTTATTAGTAGTTTACAAATAAGCAAAAAAAAAAAATCTATTTATTAGTATTATGCTTACAAATATATATAGGCAAATCACTTACTAACAAACTCATTTTTAATCAATGAAAGCTTCAATGATTAATAATTTTTTTTTTTTTATTTACATGTTGGTTACTGCAGCAAATGACTGAACTGTCAAGCATGTATTCATATTTGAAGAAGGTTGCGGAGAAGCGACAAGGTTAATAACCTTATTATTATTATTTAAAATTATGCAAAATTACTAATCTGGAGCCCTGAATAAAGTGCTTGGGCTTCCCTTGGACACGTTGCATTCAAGGTTGTTTAAACTATGGGTTCTAATTCTAGTTTAGCACTGAACTGTGTTTGTGCAACAATAATAAGAAAGAACAATTGCACAGTTGAACTGCTGCTAGATCCATGTTGTGCAAGTGCTTTCTTCAGGAGCAATACTTCTCTCAAGTCCCTTCCAAGTACTTCCAATGTAAATGATGTAGAGTCTATCCAAGAATAGCTCATACATTCCTTCTCAAGTAGGTTATTTCTTGACGACTTCCCAAATTATTATAGAAGAGATACCATAAAATGGCACACTTCGTTACCTACTCTTAACAACTAAATTCAATTTTTTCATTGACCTTAGTTAAATGCAAAAAAAAAAAAAATCAGAATTCAAAAAATCTTAACTTAATCAATCATAACTCTAAGAAAATAACTAAGAAACCCATTAAAGTATATTAAAATCACTATAAAAAGATCCTACCCCAATATTGTATATAGAATCATTTCCAATTAACTTCACTTATTATTCATTAATAATATGTTTGTGGTTTTTTTTTTTTTTTAATTAATTTCTCACTAATTAACATATGCTTAACTTTTTACACTGCAATTTGTCACCTTCGAAATTTGCCATTTTTGAAATAGTTAAGTCATATATATAAAATCTAGTATAAAAAAGACAATGTTTGAAACTTAATAAAATGAAATTTCAATGTTTACTAAATAGTGTGATAGAATTTTGGATTTATAAGGCAGTCACTAAGCCGACACGATTACGTTTTAGAAGCTTTATTGTAGGGATTCTCGTTCGAATTGTGTTCCCAATGGAATTGTGCTCCTGGACGTATGAAAGGAAATGTCCTTCTCAGAATGTTCAACATTGAAAAGAAAGACGAATTTGTTTTTCCTATATCTTTTTGAACAATTATTCAACTTTTTCAACAAATATATCGGAGTAATAGATGTAAAGAAATAATTTCTGCCTCCAAAAACCAGGATTTACGAGTATCTTCATTTATTCATGTGATGACTTTCAAGTAGCAGAAAGTTTTTACATGTTAATTGAGAAATGCAAATCTGAAGCTTTCTAAAGTTAGATATTGTCCAATAGCAGGTATCCCTGGACATACTCGTGATTCACTGAAAAATATCCATACTTTTGAAGGTTGATGGTGGTTCCGATATTTATGTATTTATTAAAACCTAGCAATATTATTTTAATGTTTTTCTTTTCGGATTTTTTTTAAGAAAATATGAAAAACAGTTGAAAAATATTCTTTTTGAACGTTTTGGTTTGTAATTCTGTAAGAAGTTATTTCCGGCACCTTCATTTATATAATGACCTATTCATAGGGCATTGCATGAAAATTATTGGGATCATAACGGCTTATTGATCTGGGCTTCTTTGCATGTCTATGTTTATACAAGTTTACATACCGCTGTAAAAGTTGTAGGAACGTAAGAGATTTTGTATTAGAAGTGAGCTCTAGTTTGATTATTACCTTCTTTAGTTTCTGGTTTATGTAAGTAATTGTGTAATTTTCTATTTTTTTAGGCGATCTGATGAGCGATGCCAACTATTTACTACCACGCCCATTAAGTGATACATATCTGGTACCGCCAAAAGCTAGGCCTGTACTAGCACCATTGCCCCTACAAACAGATCCACCTGTAGTAGTTCAGCCTGCAACTTCAGCACCATCATCGCCAATTGAATGTTATCAATCACCACCACAAGCACGTCCATTCACCCCGGCAACTCCAGGCACTCCATCCAGTCCAGCTTCACCATTAGACACAGTTTTTTCTCATTATCTCCAAATGCATTCTCCAGGTGAATATAGATGAAAATTTGAGTGTATAATTCATCAGTCTTTTATCATAATTATTACTAGCTTCTACGTTTTTTTTTTTCATTATTTATTTCTATATTTAGTTTCCGATTCTTCAAGTCATCATTTTGATCAAATTTTGGGACCTGAAAAGAAATACGCCTCTACACATCCAAGTACTGAGAATCTTTCTATAAATAGCAACAGTAAGTAATTATTTTTTCATTAGTTACTCAATATAATGGCTAAGGACTATTGTTAATACAAAAATAAAACAAGAAAAAATATAATTCTATTGCAAATTTACATAGTATATTTTGTATCTATAGGTGGCCATCATTATATGAACACTATTTGCTCAGCAAATAGCAGTGTTTGTAGTAAAAGTCCAGAAGATGAACTTGTAGAAATAATCAATGATTTCAAGAATAATGTATTCACAATATCTGAAGTGGAAAAATTAGTGGAAGCTTGGAGAAATAGAAATGATGTACAACAATCTTTCAGAGAGAAACAGGTTAGTGACAATGATTTGTATTAATAGAAATATATTATATTTTTTTTTTTTTAAATAACAAATTATGTATAAATTCTTTTAATTATTTTTATTTGGAACTTGAAACTAATTCTAGGAACAATTGAATCAAATGAGACAAGAATATGAAAGAATTCAACAATCAATGAAAGAACAAATGAAAAGATCTACACCTTTTGAAAGAATTAAGAAATTTTTTACAAGAAAACCTAAGAGTATGTTAATCATGATTAGTAAAAAAAATCAATTGCAAAGAAATTATGTTTCACTCCATTAATTACTATAAATTCCTATTTCAGATGGTGAAACACCTGGTAAATGTCGTCCTGGTGGTTCAGATGCCGTTTGTCATAGACCAGTAAGCAGCCTTAGTCTGCATAGTTCTTGCAGTAAGTTTTTGTTTACCCAAAAATGTTTTAATTTAAATATTCAAAATAATTACTTCTTTTGTTATTATTATATAGGTTCTTCGTCTTCGGGCCGGATGAGTACGGCTAGTGGGACAAGTTTAGGTGATAGTGGCACTCATTCAGATCCTGATGAGAAAAAGTCTGAGGTTAATATTTTGTTTTTTTTTTTAGACAGCAGTTTTTTAAATGTAATTTTCTCTTATATTGAACAATTACAGTGGCAAATATTATGTGGGAAGATTTCTATGATGAAATGATATGAAATTAAACTCAAATCCATTCAACTTATTTGATTTCCCTGTTTGCACCATATCGGTCTGTAATAATGCAATCATTGCTAAAGAAAATATTGAATCAGTATTTCAGTTTTCTTCAGTGTTTATTAGACGATCATTATAACTGTCAATATTGTTCTTTGTAGTTATGATAAATAAAAAAAATAATAATGACATAATAATATATAGTTTTTATTTTATAAAATTAAACAACTTTTGGGCACAAAGGATTGCATTTAAAGAATCTTTTAAAAGAAAATAAGTGCCACATAAAATGAGAAATTTCTTTTGGCAATTAATTTGGCATTAGTGATCTTTTAATATAGTTTGGAGTCGTAACTATATTTATTGAAAAAAAAAAAACAAACAATCAAACATTTGAGAACTTTTGTTTCTGAAAGTTTCTGCAATTTTTTTCACTGGCGAATTATCTTGTTTAACTTTGTTTGAACGACACGGGCGTTAAAATTGTCAAGCAACATCTAATGTTGCTGTAAATATCTATGCACATTATTTTTCAAGACGTGAAAAAGATGTAGAGCTACAAAGCCAATGACACAGATGTGGTCTATGTTTATTAGCTAATTGCAACTGATAATTATACCAGCTATTTTCCCATTTCTCCTGTTTGGAGACTAGGGTTGTCAGTGAAAAAATTATTCATCTGAGCCGATGACCCTGTAGAAGTCTACCTAAAACTAAATTTTTGTGTGTGTTTTGTTTAGATAATGGCTGTTGATAAGATTACTGCCGTAGGAGATAATGGTTTTCACGAACGTCTACAATCCGTAAAAGAACAAGAACCATACAATAATGATGAATATGTGAAAGCAGCGCCTACAACCAGGTACACATTGCCTCAACCACCACCATTGATCGGTAGAAATGCACATAAGACTGCCCATAAAACTATTGTAGAAGTGCACAGAGCGGAAAGAATTGATCTAAAGCCCATAGTAGACACATGCAAGACAGAACAATCAACAACTATATTAGCAGAAGTGCACAAACCTCCAGAAGAGAAAAAGAATGATGATAAAATGATGGAAGAGAATAATAACAACCTGAAAAGATCGGAAATGGAGACGAAAGAGGAAACTAGTGTTGAATCTAGTAAGAAAGAGATTGAAATATTGGAACAGAGTGAAAGATTGTTGAAAGATATGGCTAGAACATTACCTAGTAATACTCCAATTAATGAAAACAACAATGATGTTACTAATGTTGATATAAATGGAGACGATGATTTACTATCACCAACTGAAGAAGAATTCACTATTGCCGAAACGGTTTTAGTAAAAGAAGATAACAGCGATGGTGTATTACGTAATAATCCGGATTATATGAATTTGGATATTAAAAACACTTCGGATTTAGATGATATTCAAATTGCAGATATAACCTTAGTGCCTGAATATGTTAACGTTACTATATATCCATCTCCTCCTATACCTCCTCGATGCAGATACAAAAACGTTCTACTATAATAATATTATACAAAAATAACTAAGCTGTTTCAAGTATACACATACCTAGAGATTCCTTGTATAAAATACTTTTCCTTAAACCTTAAAAAAAAAAAAAAACTCCATAGCTTAGAGTTAAATAGACAAATATATCAAATTTATTCTCGAGTGGATATATTCGATATCAATTTTTCTTTTACCCATTCGATCTTAAATCAGCCATAACCTTAGTAGATATTCTCAGGAATTCTTCTAATGTATACTTCTAACAAATGTATGATACATTCATAATGGTTTGCCTGCCTGCATATTTTATAATTTTCATTTATTTGTAATTTATATATTTATAATTTATATCGTTTAATTATTAAGATTTAATTGTTTAAAAAAAATTATTTTGTAACTGAAAGTATTTTTAGTTTATAGTAAATAAAAATTATTCACAGTTTGTTTTTTTTTGTTGTTAAGTACAAATTTTGAAATATCTGGATTATATATATGTATGTAATATGCAGAAATTTATTATATTTACATTTATTTATTTATTTTATTTTTTATTAATCTGTAAATCTAATTAATTATATCAATTTATTATTATATTGTTGTAAATAGTTGGTAAATCTTATTTATTTGTACATTTATTGTTTTGTCTTGTTTAATGCCATTTAAATTGTTAATTTATAATATTAACTTATATTTGATGCACTCATTCAAGAGATTACTATTATTTGTCTTGAAATATATAATAATTATTTTTATGGTGAAACTATAAAACACCATTATTTTTATATAACGTCTTGTAAAAAAAAAAAAAAGAAAAGTTGAATGAACACTTTCTTAAAAAAAAAAACAATAAACAATTATAAAATGATTTCTTTTTCTAAAAAGAAGGAAGTTTTTTTTTATTCCATTTTTAGGATAGGTTTGTTTTATTTAGTTTTCGAGAACTGGTTTTATTTTCAATCTCAGGTATATAATTGATTATATTTTTCGTCTCTTGTCTGAAATAAATTAATAAATATTAATTAAGACTGGTAATCCTATTAATTAGTCAGTCCCTTTAGATCTATCTATAGAGTGCACGTTAGAACTAGTAAAATAAAATTTAATTTAGTTATATTGTACTTTAAATTTCAAGTACCTACTTTTGAATATTTATTCAATAAAATTTGAATCAAAAAATAAATGATGAACTTACCATAAAATATTTTACGTAATTCATCATATGCCCCTGATTTCACTATTGTTTTTTTTTTTGGCAAGGGAAAACATGTTACTTCGCTCAAATCCACAAAATTCCAGGTATTTTGTCATAAAAAATATTTGAAATAAATCTCTTCATAATCACATAATAAAAATTTGAAAAATAATGCCTAAGAAGAAATATAAACAAATCTTAAGAAGCATGCTGTGATTAATAAAAATAACTAACCATTAAATCAATCTCATAACCAATATGTTCTAAATTTACAGAAATCAATTCTTTATTGGAAATCAAAGAATAAAAGAAAAATCAAGTTAAATGACATAAGAATTGGAAATAAATAATCACTTTTCACAAAAACCAAACTAATGAGTAGAAACTTGTAATTTTATTATCGATAATAAATAATTTACATGGATTCAAGTTCTGATGTCAGAGCTGAGAAGCAAGAATTTATACATCTGGTATTTTATCCGTTGTAGCATGCATATTGATTTTGTTCCTAACCGGTTTCGTCAGAGCAAATTCACCAAGTTCGTTGTATACAACCAACTAATGTAACAGAATCATAAAGTTTATTTTTTAGTTTATTAATTTATTTTGCAACTATATACAATGTACAACAAGCAAAAGTGATGAGTGCCTAATTTGTGTACATACATAATATATATATCTTAGTCAATATATATAACATGTACATGTTGCTTGAGAGGTATGAATGACAATCATCCAGTGATGGATTACTTACTTAATAAGCTGCCACCATGGCAAGCTTACACAGCAGCTACCCTAGGAGGTCGACGTTATACGTTAAGATGGTCGCGTGGCCACCGCCGCTTCAGCCTCCGACTAGTATTTTTGGGCAATGTTCTGGTGGACATATTCTGGATCAGAGGATTATGGTGAAAGTTTAGTTTGGAGTGAAATTTTGTATAACGAAATTGGGCTAGCTCTGAGATGAATGGAATGTTAAGGTCGGAGTGGATTGTGTGGTTGGAGACGTAGAAGGAATCAACTATTGTTCTCAGGATCTTAGATTGTAGAGTTTGAAGTCGGTTAAGGTTGGATTGTTTTGCAGTGCCGTAGAGTTCTATGCCTTATGTCCAAATGGGGGCTAAAAGAACAGTGTATAGCATTTTATTGTTCCTTAAAGTCAGTTTTGAGCGTTTGTCAAGTAGTCTTTTTAGCATTTTATACCTTAAGTTACAGTTAATTCGTTTCAGTCTGGTATGGGGGTATTCCATGTTAGTCGTTTGTCAAGAAATAATCCGAGATATCGTACTTGGTTCGGGAATGATAATATTGTTAAAGTAAAGAGGAGGAAGAGTTTTTTGTTTAAGGTGAATATATGAGTTTTTGGATTTAAGTTCGTTTGCTTTGATCCTCCACTGCCGGAGCCAAGGTTCAAGAATATGAAGATGAGATTGTAGAGCACGAGATGCCATGACGGGATAAAACATTAAGTTAAGTGAACTTTCTACACAAACTTGTTGAATTAGCTCTGACGATGAATGAAAATCCGAAACTGGTCAGAAACAAAATCAATATGCATGCTACGACGGATAAAATACCAGATGTTATCCAGCATTGCGGACCCACCCGTATATTCAATTTAAACATCTGCTATTTATCAGATACAGTGAACTAAGAGAAGTATTTCATGTTTAGCTAAAGGATTTTGCTAGAGTTTGAACTTAGAACCTGCTCATAGAGACTACCTGCCACTGACAAGATCGATAAGTGATTATAGAAAAGTCTAAGCTATATTTTACAAATTTTGCTATACAAAATTTACAAATATAGTATGCCTCCCAACAACCACTGAAGTAGTAGACTAAATCCACAAAAATGATTTGACAAATATTTATGTACATCTAAAATATCACTATTAAAAGAATTCTGCATTGCAAAACAACTGCACTACAGCCATTTAATTATATATATTTTTTTTAAGGTGACTGAATTATTGTAAAATGGAAAATGATTAATTTAGAAGATTGTAACTCGTTAAAAAATAATCTATTCAAAAGTTCTCCATTTTAATAGAAATGTCTTATAATTCTAAATTTATAGGCAATCTCAAATTTATAAGTTTTAATAGTTTACTAAACTTATAGATAGCTAAGCTAATAGTATAACTGTTAAGCAAAATAATTAAAAGCATAAAAGTAGCAGTAAAGCAATATGACGTGACAATGGTCAAAACATATGACTGACAGGATGTTTTCTTTTTTTTATAACTTCAAAATTTTAGTCAGAATATAAATACTATAAATGTTTTCATAAAATAATAATTTATTTACAACAACAAAGTACAAACAAAAATAACAATAAATAAATAAGACTTATTCATTTAGACAAATTTTTATAACTTAAATATACTTTGTCAAAATAATAATGTGCGACAATTAATTGCTTTTGATAAGTTTAAGGCTTTTATCTAAGAATGTTACATTCTTAACAACGTTTACAATATACATATAACAAGTTTTAATTGAGTAGCGGATAAAGTTTACAAGAGGAGGTCCATACTGGCATAAAGTTTTGAATAGGATTTACAACTTCCATAAAGAGAGATCTTCCGCTTCAAGTAAAATTAACACTTTTCACATTGTTTGTTCCTACTAGATAATAATCAGCTAACAGGATGCCATCTAATAACAATAAACTAGTGCAGTTAATAAATAAAAGCCAATCTAAAAGTGTACTAATTCTAATTAAAATTTCTTGATTTTTTTTTTTTTTTAAACTAATTAAGAGATGTTATTTAATAATCATCGGGGCAGTTTTTTTGATCAGTTCGGATAAAGTAAGCTCTGCTAATGAAATTTTTATCAATAACATTATATGCTTTTTCCATGATTTCTAGTGATGGGAATCTAGATCTAGTCAGTATCCAAGCGTTTCCTAAAACAAAAATAAATTAGGAAATTACAAAAACTTAAGTACAGCCAATTATATTTCAGTCTGTGTAATGTTTTTATATACTTTTACAAAAATATACTCAATAAGATGTTATTAATCTTCAAACATTTTTTTTTTAATCTATATTATTTAAAAGTTAGTTTACTTACTTGTGTTAAATAAACCAAAATTCGTACAGGACCATACAACGGAATAATTGTCATAGTCTGTGTCCAATATCCAATATGGTGCGTCCACTAAGCAAAAAAAATTGAGCATATTGAGTATATTTAATAAAGATATTATTCAATATCAAGAGATATTTTCCGTGCTATCCTGTTTATTAGCACGCTCCCGTAGAAAATATCGCTGATGATTTCCAACTCTATGGACCCAAACCACAACATATTATTTCATAGGTTAATTTTGCTATTTATTATATTTTATATATTATTCGTTTGTATCTGTGTTTAGATGTTTACAACTTCACTAAAAAGATTTCGAAATGAATTTTCTAAGGAGAGTAAGAGAAAGTAACTTTTCACCTAATCAGTTGTGTAGAAATCCCGAGTGTTTTATGTTTAGTTTCTACTTGGATGGAATTGAATATTATATACCAGTAAACTTTATTATTTCTCGACCAATTAATTAATATTATCTCATTTAAAAGTTAAATATGTATACACTTTCTTTTTCCACCTAATATGATTTCATTCAAAACTTATGACCTCATTATGGTTGAAAATAGAGATTAGGATTTGTGTGGCTTATTTTGTTATGGATACAATATAGTATCACCAAAATTTTTTCTCATTCTTATCTACTACAGTCACCTTGTATAATAATGTGCTGCATTAATTTTCCTTTCTCATTTTATATACATGTTAACTAATAATAATTATTATGTTGATAAAATATCATTAATAAAGCATCTGGTTTTAGTTTCATTTAGGTTTTTCTTTCTCCCACTTTCGTAATTTTCTCGAAAATGCCCTAGACGAATTTTCTTTAACTAAAGTATGAAGATATACGGAATTGCGACTTTACAGAGCAAACTTTCTGCATATATATTTCTTCACTTTTATTTGAAACTTTTTTCTGAAAATTTTGAGTTTAAATGTGAGAGTTGAAACGTTTGATCTATCTTTAAATTACCCAATCACAAATGTATCGAGTTGAAGTTAGAATTGTCATGAAGTACGCAATGTAGCCAACATATTCAGCTAACCTGTGTAATGTACGGCTCTCCACTATCTATTTACATACAGTAAGAGCAATTTCACGTCTGGTAACAATTCCAAGTTTAAAGAAAATCTGCCAACTAAAATTGTGATGATTGCATTAAGAGAGAGTCGTATGATTTTTCACATCAGATTTTTTTTTTTTTCATTGATGATAATCTCAAAGTTAACTCGAACAATACAAAGAGCAATCATGTATCTAGTGGTAGCCCATGAGTGAGAGCGCTCCAGTGGCGAGAGAGAGAACTGCTTGCAATTAGTTTAGCTGCAAGCAGACGCGGGAAGTTTGTAAATAAGCTTTATAACCCGCTGATTAGTATTAACCTCAAGCTGAGAATCCCCTATTTAATTTTTGTTTTCTAGCAATGTATTTAAGATCAGGATGTCTAGCAAACTATCTACGTGTAATATTTGCAAAAGAAAAAACACTTTAGTAACAAGAGTAACTTGATTAAACACGAAAAAAATATTGTGAGTTTATTTACTTTTTTATTTATAAATTTGACTTTTTATTTTTTTGTAATTTTATATAGTCAATTTAAGTATCATAATACGTAAAATTTATTTCAATCTACCTGGATTGAATAGTAAAGAATATGCTTTCAATTATTGGGTAAATGACTGCACTGTAGTTTAATCACTGATGGATGCAGGGATTTTTACTTGTAATTTTGTTCGTTTGATTTCACAAGAATAAATTCGTTTTGTATATTTAAATTATACTGTTTATTTTGGAAACTTTTTTCAGTTATATTCTTATCAAAAATGTTTTAATAGTATTATTAGTATTTTACCAGCACATAAAACTTACTGGGAAGGTAAGGATATCTTAAGTTCATCTTCGATTCGAAACCATTTGGTGTTTTTTGAACTTCACCTTCAATTGTTGAATGAATTCCTGTGCTGTATTAATAATTAAGTTTATTAATAAACAATGTTAAAAATCATGAAAGTTAATAAAACATTATATTATAGAAACAAGCTTACAGTGTACTCATCTGTTTACTGATTATATTTATGGAATCATTAGAATCAGTATAGTTAGAATTGACACATTTTCCACCAAATTCAAATAGAGAGAAATATCTTTCTGCTTCATACCATTTGCCCATATACTGAAAAATTTTGATAGTGTTAACTAACGTTCATCTGACAATAATTATTGTAAAATAAAATAAAAAAAAGAATTGTATAAAACTATTTTTTTTAAAAGAATTTACTTACCCTTGATTGATCAAAGTTTTCAATGGTCTTTAACTCTGGACAGCTGCCCAGATAAGGTACCTGTGATTGGCATATGCCGATGAATACAAATAATGTAATTATTAACAGCATTTCTAAAATCTGTAACATTAAAATTTCTATTATTTAATGTTGAGGGAATTTTTTAGTTATTCTTTTTGCTGTTTGAGGAATTTATTGCTTTCGATCCGATAATTTTCAAAAATGGGTTTTCACAGAAAATATATGTTTAAGTTCTTGTAAGCATGAAAAAAGTTATGATGGTTGTGTGTGTGTTTTTATGAATAGCAATAACTCTAAAAAGAAAAATCACAGCAAGTTCAACTTAATACTCTGTCTGAATATAAACTAAGGGAAATTCTATAGGGAAATATCGGTTACCATGGCAATAGATTCCTTCAACTGGAAGCAAACTTTATTGAATGGATTTTGTATAAATCGGTTGGATCTTCTTAAAACTGCTCAAACTGCTGAGAAACTATATTTGTTTCTGATCAGCATTTAATAAATGTGCCACCCATTTTGCACAAAGCTTTCTCACTCATACTGAGTTTTTCGTGTAAAATGTGTAGTACCCTATCTTGTGAGATGCCTAACAGCCTTAACTATCTCATACACCTTTAATCGTCGATCATCTAGAAGAACCATATTGTGTTATCTTCCCGATACTTTCTTCGGTAGTTGTAGTCTTTTGGCCGCCCTTCTCGTGGATCATCTTCAATTGATGTACGACCACGTTTAAACTCAGCTACCCATTTTTTTGTTTCATTGTTGATAACGAAGGTGGCAGACTCCTTATACACTTTCATTAAATTTGGATAAATTTCTGTTGGCGATAAACCATCCAAAACTAAGAATTTTATGACTGAACGGTATTTAAGATTTTCTTTTTGTGAAAAACACAGAACACGCTTACTTTATACAACCAACTTTAAACAATATTCTGGGATCCCGAAACATGTATTTTCCGTTAAAATTCAACTTTGAAAATCTGGCACGATCGCAATTATACTTCTTCTTACTAAGAGAAAGAGAAAGTAAAAAACGTAAATATTACAAAATAAATTAGAAGTAATCTTTACTTTCAATAATAATTCCAGTTGTTTTGAATTACATGGTAGATTTTGTATTTACCTTATATTATCATTCCATTTAGCGGAAATAATAATATAAGTTTAATGTTGGAAAACATTAATTTGTAACTACTAACATGTGATTTTGAACGTTTACTTTCTCGTCACAAAAATACATGATTAAAACAGTAATTTCATTTTCTAATTTTAAGTTTTGAAGGTAAAATAAAAAAAATAAAAAATCTTAAAAAAAGAAAAAGAAAAAAGAAATTTCTAATTAAGACTAAAAGCGCTTATCTTCAGCCATTTTATATATATAAATAAACAGCTGTTATTAAGTGGCCAATAAACTAGAAAGCTATTACTTCGAATGCACACATGTGAAAGTAGTATGGTCTAAATTTTAGTTTCAATTTTTGCATAGTGTGTAGGTGGTTTTTTATTTTTAGTGATTTCTTTTTCTGTTTAATTCTACTTTTTTTTTTTTTTTTTTTTTTTTTGATGAACTTTTGTTTTTTATTAAGGTCCGAGTTTTACTTTCTATTTACTCTTTAAAGAGAAAGTATTTTGAATTTGAGTTTTCACCGGAAAAACGAATTTTGTAAACACTCACACAACTTTCTCTTACTTCAGTTCTCAAAATTATAATTGACAAATGTTTGTGTACCAAATTTAATTAAATTCGTCGAAAACTAAAAAAAAACTGTTCAGTAAAAGCGCACTTCCGGTTTACTAATTTTCTTGAAACTTTGGAATTTTGGCCATCTATTTATTTTTAATTAATTATGTTTGGATGATAGAATTGTACAATCAACTATGATAGCACTTTAGAGAAAAACATAACCCCACCCATCCCCTTAAAAGTGTCCTTAAATGAATTTTCCCAGAGAAATATTGCAAATAAAACTTGTAGATCTTTGTATGTTTAGTTTATATTCGATGTTTCAAGATAATCGTCGGAATCATTTTTGAGAAAATCGCGAAAAAGTGAAAAAAAAAATCATTTAGTAAAGTGGGAAAGTAAATGCACTTCCGGTTATCCGATTTTTTTGAAACTCGGAATTTCAACATCATATTAAACTCTAATTAATATTATTTAGACGATAGAATTGTTTAATAAACTGAAATAGCACTTTAGATGAAAACCTAAACCCACCTCACCCCCAAACTGCCCTTAAATGAATTTTTCCAGAAAAAACATTTCAAATAAAAGTTAGTAATAAAAGTAGCTTTTTGGATGTGTAGTTGATATACAAAGTTTGAAGAAAATCGTCGCAGCCATTTCTGAGAGAAATGCAAAAAAGTAAAAAAAACCAACAGGTAAAGTGGTACCCGGTTTAGGAATTTTGACAGATCAGCCACTGTCAGATGCCATGGTGATACCTAAACGGAATATCAAGTTTCAACTTTCTACGGTTTTTCGTTTTTGAGCTATGCTGTTCATATACACAGACACACACACAGAGACCATTTGCTAAAAACCACTTCTTTAGACTCAGGGGACCTCAAAACGGTTATTTCCGGTGAAAACTCGATATCGAAAATTTGACACGGTTACAATACTTCCTCTTACTAGGTAGGGAGTAAGAGAAAGTAAAAAATGTTTAGTATGTTGTGAGAAATCTTCCAAGAAGGCCAAATAGCAAACTTAATCGGCGATTTATGTTAGTTTGGCGTTTGGATACCGTGGATCGCAACGCCGATTAGTTTTGGCTTCACTACCAAGGTACAGCTTACTAACTGTAGCGCTGGGGTTCATGTCGGTTACCTTTTGTGTAAAGTCTGTGAGACGAAGGAGGAAACATCCATACATTTCATGACGGATTGCTTGGGCTTTGTGGAGATTAGGTTACGCCAAACAGGACCTTTAGTCGGAACAAGATGTGGGTGGAAGAGCTTAGGCTATATCCTTTTAAGGTTATGGTCCGATTTGTTCGGATTGTACGTGAAACGCGGGCCCGTACTTTTGTTCCAGACTCGGTAGTTGTTAATTCTTTTCAGGCAGCTATATGGACCCATTGAGGCTTTCGATAGCGCAGGGTTTAGCCCAGCCATCCTTTGAATAATAATAATTATAATAACTATCTCTACACTTTTGCTCACTATACACCATCCCTTATGGGAATCGAATTTTGAATTCTCGTATCTAAGACGAATGTACTAGTCAATAGGAGCCAACATGTGATGGCAAAAAACTATCTCAAAAAATCTGGTGTGAAACACTCACACAACTTTCTCTTACTCCAGTTCTCAAAATTATAATTGACAAATTTTATAGTTTCTATACCAAATTTAATTAAATTCGTCGAAAATTGAAAAAACAGTTTAGTAAAAGCGCAATTCCGGTTTACTATTTTCCTTGAAACTCGGAATTTTAGCCATCTATTTATTTCTGATTAATTTTGTTTGGATGATAGAATTGTATAATCAACTATGATAGCACTTTAGAGAAAAACATAATCCCTCCCCTCCTCCAAAAGTGCCCTTAAATGAATTTTCCCAGAGAAATGTTTTAAATATGTAGATCATTGTATGTTTAGTTTATATATGAAGTTTCAAGAAAATCGTCGGAGTCAGTTTTGAGAAAATTGCGAAAAACTGAAAAAAAATCATTTAGTAAAGTGGTAATGTAAATGCACTTCCGGTTATCCAATTTTTTTTTTAAACTCAGAATTTCTACAATATATTCAATACTAATTAACATTATTTACGTGATAGAATTGTTTAATAAACTGAAATAACACTTTAGATGAAAACCTAACCTCACCCCTCCCTTACAACTGCCCTTAAATGAATTTTTCCAGAGAAATGTTTCAAATAAAAGTTGTAGCTCTTTGTATGTGTAGTTGATGTAACAAGTTTAAAGAAAATCGTCGGAGCTATTTTTTAGAAAAACTTAAAAAAGTAAAAAAAACAACAAGTAAAGTGGTACTTCCGGTTGAGGAATTTTGACAGATAACGC